>JAMBLF010000563.1:0-231805 GCA_030578115.1 Leucoptera coffeella | reverse complement strand
AGACGTTGTCTTCACTTCACATTATTTTAAATCAACAGTTTTCATTACAAAAACAGTGGGTGAGTTATATTAGCCTAAGCTAGAACACATACAATAAAAATTAATGCTTATTTTTCTGATCTTCATTAATTTATGTACATAATTTACAGTCGCTAACGGCGAGGGGAAAACATCGTGAGGAAACCTGCATATCCCTCAGGATAGGTAATAGTCAGTGCCTATATACGGCGATACGCATCACTACCTATCATGTTGGGTGCTGTCTATCTGGTGATACGCGGGCTTCGAATGACCCATACCTAACATGCCTTCGAAATTTCGAAGATGGCCATTCAGGCCTCTGACTACCCCGCTATAATAAAAAAGGGAGTGTGTATACACAAGTCGTGAAGCGTATGTATGTGTCTTTTCTTTCTGTAAACTAATGTTCTTTTACAAATAAATATAGAGCAACAGCATTAATCATATAAAAATCTACAGTCACTAGATCCTTAGAAGAAAAGCCTTAAAAGAAAAATTTAAGGAATTAGGTCACACAACATAATCAGAACATCCTGGCTACTCAAACTCCCAGAACAGGTAGTGCTAAATTAACGAAACCTCAAGATTCGCAACATCGATATCAGTATTCGATACACACTCGCATGACACGACGATTACTCTTAAAATATCGATACTCGGCTACAATTACTGGTCGTTTATTATCGGCGAGTTGTGCTGCCCGACAGCCGCATTAAAAGTGTTACCAAAATCCCGACGAGTAACGGGTTAAATTGACGCCATTTTTCTCCAAATTATAATACTGTTTTATTTATTGTAGCCCATGGGGTTGGTTGAAATTTGGATCGGAAACTCTTTATTTTGTAAAATTAAATAGAGATATTTCAGCAATTATTTTTATTTAAAAAGTGAATTCGGAGATATTAAATTTCCACGGTCCTGTACACTACTCCAAGGTATTCAAAGGACGTGAATGTATATTAATATTTTAGTACTTATTATGTGCCTTAACCTTGTTGTCTAGATAGGTTGTACCTAATGTGACAGGTGGTAAGCCGTGTCACTATTTACAAATACTGCCTTTCTCCAATTATACTGAAATAAAAACTTCTTTTAGTTTCATATAGAACAATAGCAATAGTTTTGCAAAGTCGTGTTCTACAATATTTTATAGGTAATTCAAAGCAATATAACGAATTAAAATAAACCGCGTTGACGTAAAATACCGTAAGCACGAATATAGTTAGTTTAAATTAGTTGTAACAACAAATATAGATTATTACCTATCACTTTGAAAGCGAAATTACGATGAGAATTCATCCAAAAGAGCGGTAAAGATTATTTAAAGGTAACTTAAGGTGGCCTTAACGTTATGGTGTTTATTTTCTACATATAAACATATATTCACGCCTCTACGTTCCTTAGCTGATAAGCACAGACTATCGACCGCCACCTGGAACAATCCTGACAAATCTTCCTTGTTTCACTCACACAAATTAACCATCTCATACATGCTCTTGAATTTTTCATTCTGCATACACCAACCTTGAGAAGAACGTTTGCAATTTAATCTGTATATGTTCTGTGCTAAAAAAACCCGAATCGAAAAGTATCAGGAAATGATGCAAAACCAACTCGATTACTCAAATTCACAATAAAATGTAAGTCGAATCCATCGCATCATTAATAAGTATTTACCCAACATCTGTCCTTAACATGACTGATTGATTTTATTGCCAACTCCAGTTTACCTGCAACCTTATTCTCTAGGACATAAGATGAGGTTTTGCTTGGCACATTTCGACATGTGTGTGGTATTTACTAGGAGTTACTTAATGATTAATAGCGTACAATTTGACACAGTAACCGCGGTCTTCTGAATTCAATTTAAGTTGGAATCTAAGTGGAAATACGAATGGAATATTAGGCTTTAAGAGATCTAAGTTTATTCGATACATTAAGTAAGAAGTCAATCTTTAAGGGTAATCAAAGAAGTGAAATACAATCACATAAGTTCATAGTTAATCAGATAGTCAGAATTAAAACCATGTCAAATTATAGAAAAACTGTCGTTCACGTAAGAAGAATGCTAACAAGCTGATATTCCTACCCAAGCAAGCCGGAGGTGACTAAGGGACTAGAGGTAAATAGAATCTAAAGGAGCTAGCAACCTGTCACCAATGTTCCATTATGACATCGCAACTCCAATATTCATGCTAACAAGAGATATTAACATCTAAGAGATATTATTTCTCCGAGGTTTTGATCATCCAGAAAGGGATTAAAGGACGTGTAAGTATATGTTACTACTATTGTGCGACTATATCTTAAAATAATTTTAAAGGATGTGGTTTCTTGATTTAATATTCAAAACTAATATAAGAATAATCACCAGTACTTCACCTATTGACAACCAGAATACCGATTCACCTTTTAGTGCCAGCTAGACTTCATTTTACGACCGAACTATGTCGAGGCAATTTATTACCCTGTTTAATTCAGGGCTTGTTTAAGAAAATTGAGTTATAAATTAACCGGCGTTGAGAGAGGCAGTTTTTATTGTTTCAATTTATTTCGCGTTACGCAACCTCTGGAAAAGTTCACCAGGAGGCGACTAAGGGCGTGGTGCTGTGATGAATGGGATCGATACCGAAACCAATTTATTTTACAATTTCGATGCTCGGCTGGTAACTGAATTCAGCATGCCATCTCGTGTGCAATGAAATTGTGTTTAAAAAAGGTAGTGTCAATAGAGGCTGAGGTTTTTACGAAGATATTCTTTTGTGATTTGTAAAATATTGGATTAATCTTTATTATACGTTAGAAATTCTTTTTTATCGCATTATATTTGATAAAATTAAGTATAACACCAACTTTATTCAACATGAAAAACTACGTAAACTTACGTAACTTATTCACTATAGTTAAAAAGATTACTTAATCATTTGTGAAAATTAATACTACGTATATCAAAAACTTGTGTATGAGTGTTCTCTATCAAATATTTCATTACCTACTTCAAAATAACAATCAACTACACAAACACGCTCAATTCAAACTATGAATACTCCAATTTTATTTATTTATTTGTCTCCATTCTGTATTCACCGTTGACATATCAAAACAACGATCCTTGAGAGCATTTGAAAACATAACGCATTCACAAAGTAGGCACTCAACTTTTGACGTACAAGAGTAAAACAAATGCTGCGGACAATACCCTTGAAGTACCTAAACCTTTTCATGCATTGTTCCGCGTACCCTATTTACTATAAAACATTAAGTTAACGGGTCAACTTGAAATAGTAGCTAAAGGTGGCACTCTAAAAAGCGTTAACAAAAGCCCAAAGAAAGAAACATTATGAATATTATGATCCGAAACCGAAATCATTAGTCAAACTTTTTTTCTTTGAATACCCTTTGTACTGGTGACAGTACATTATTTTCGCTTCCTTACAAACGCGGCCAATATAACCTGGTCCCTCGTTGCTATGCTTTTAATAGGCACACAAGTGTCAAGATATATTTGTGTCGTTTCCTCGACCTTACTCGAGCGTTCGATATCATTAGTCATTCGCTTTCATTCCAGTTTGATTTCATGGGACAAGATAAGGGATCTAACTAAATTCGTACCTTACACTAACTGTATGAGATGGATTTGGGTTTTTTTCGTACTAAGATCATTTATTAAACTAAGCACGGTGTTTACTTTAAAATTTTCACTTAGCAATGTGGGAATAAACAATTTGTTTTGTGCCGCGAATGTTTTTGTTCAATGAACGTGCAAATCCCCGAAAGATTAATGATTGTGAGCATTTAAGGGATAAATAATGGTTTTTAATGGATTTGGTAAGAATTTTGGTGAGAGTCAGTTTACATAAGGGGAATAAATATTTTTAAATGTTGGTACACGTTTGGATGACTTCGTGACAATTCCAATTGTAGCGATTTAATTTTAAAATAAATCTTTCTTTGAATCAATCAATCAATCAATCAGCCTATGACAGTCCACTGCTGGACGTAGGCCTCCCCAAGGCAACGCCACAAAACACGATCACTCGCGGCCCTCAGCCAACCACTACCAGCGACCTTTTTCAGGTCATCAGTCCACCTGGCAGGGGGGCGTCCTACACTACAATTCAATTACATTTATTCAATTTATTCAATTACAATTTCTTTGAATGATACGTATTAATTTATTTTTCTAGATGAAGCTTAACTGTTCTGATTGGATCAAGAAATATCTATAAAGAGATTCACATTACGGAAATGCACGTAATCATTATGTACATATAACAATGAAATCATTATTATTGTCAAAATAAATTTTGGTGTATATACATTATGAAATACCTACATGGGAGTTTAAACATTACAAAAATTTCCTTCTTCAATAAGTAAAGTCACAAACAGATACACAAAAGTTTATATTGAATGTAACTTACATGCATATTACATAAAATAAGTATAAGAAGAGTTCTACAGTTATTAATAACCTCTTCAAATAAATTAATAAGAAAACCGATCCCTTATAAAGTCACAATACGCTTAATAAAAAGCCACCTAGCAATAAACAAGTACTGTATAACCGATATTTCTTTGCCCAGGATCTATTTCCCAACCCTATAAGTTTCATCAATGACAAATAACTCAATCAGTTTGCCAACTTAGGCATGGGAAGAGGTTCTATCGAGATTGAGTATGAGAGGAGAGCGGAAAATAGTATTCTAAACTTCAAAACTTTTTTACCGAGAAATAAAAATTATGAATTTAATGCTATCGAGTATAGAAAAACGTTTTAAATATTATCTCCTTAGTAATAGCATATGTGTAAAATATAAATATAATTTCACTTAAATGCCCAAAGAATTGATCAATCCCTTACTCACCAATATTATACTCGTACGAAAAGTACTTAGTAAACTAATGTATTCTACAAGTTATTTCGTAAAATGACATATTGCCCAACACTGATAGGTACCTACATACTTCTAACTTCACCCTTGTATCTTTATATATTAAACCTGCCTTATAATTATTTAATTAATAGTTCAGTCTTAATTTTCTACTAAACAAAATAAAACTCAATAATTAATAATATCGTAAAATCTAATTAAGATTTTTCTATGTTAATTGAGTGACTTACATAAGTACAAAAACACTTTTCAATAAGAACTATTCTATCATATAAAAACAGTTATACTAAAGCCTATCCTCAACCCGCTACTCTCTCATACTTACTCCACGACGTATCGGCATCGATTCTAATTCACGTATATTTACGATTATTGCGGCCATATCGAATAAAGGGTCGCTTCTTCATCCCAACAAGGGATCCTACTTTGATTCAATTGCGGAGAGCATAAATTTCTATGATCGGGAATGTTCAATAAATAATTTAGCACTTTATTATAAAGCTACCGAGTTAGCGTTTGTGGGTTTAAGGAGACGGGTCTATGGTTGTCGTAGTTATTGTGAGTTTTGTGCAGTGTACGTAGATTGTGCTGATTAAAGTAAGTGACCAAACCCA
Source organism: Leucoptera coffeella (assembly GCA_030578115.1). Lineage (NCBI taxonomy): Eukaryota > Metazoa > Arthropoda > Insecta > Lepidoptera > Lyonetiidae > Leucoptera > Leucoptera coffeella. The sequence continues at coordinate 226,275 of JAMBLF010000563.1, read as the reverse complement.
GAATAGTTAAATACATATTATATTATTGACTGAAATGGTTAAATGTTTTTTAGTTACAACTATTACTTTGATGACCCCCTTTTTAAATGAAAATTTACATAGATCTCAATTAATGTGACCAAAATGAATAAGTAAAATACAATACTTCATGAAGGAAACTATGTGTGTCGTTTATAAACCTTTATAAAATGTGGAATAACAAAATTTTCTTACCAGACATGGTCTACAATGTTATATGATAATAAAGTATAGAACCACAAAAAACAATTACTTAAATTACCTAAAATTAATGTTAAAGTATAAGAAAGAGCCTAAATGATTTTCTTAAGGAATATAGTACTGTGTTCCTAGCTATACTATGAATACTCTATTCTTACTCCCTAAACCATAACTTACACCAAAAAACCATACTCCAAATACCCCATACCTTGAGCACTACGTATTTACGTACTCAACCACTTATAGAATAAAAAGGGAGCACTTTTGAAATTAATCACGCGTGCCCTTATCCCTTACTGTTTGTCGGTACACTGTCAAACGCCATTGTTAAAGGCAGGCAGCGCGATCTATTGTCAACTGTTGAAAATGTTTGTCATTGTGTCGTGGCTACTTGAGAGTTTACTTTTAGCGATGGGTTGGTAACTGATGTTAAAAAATAGTGTAGGTAATATAAGGAGAGAATTTAATGTTATCTAGATGTCTAAAGATGCATTAAATATTACTAGACATATAAAGGCAGCACCAAAATATGGTTTTGTGAGTTTGTCACCGATAGAAATTGTGCTATTTATTGCAAATTTGATTAGTATTAGTAGTATATTACACATCAAGTTCATATATATCACTTAACACAAACAAGAACTTTTATTTACTATAAAGCTTTCGTTTGTGTGAACTGACACGAACTTGATGTCATTAATTATGCAGAATTGGAGTAGCCAGAGATTTGTAAACTGAAAGCCTACGTTTAACGAGAAAACAAGGTAATAGGTAGTTGTTGCTGTTCGTTGGAATTTACTAGTATTCATCCAAAAAGACATGACATGACACAGCCTGAAATAAAATAGTCTCTTTATATTTATGCTTCACAACATTTCTACAATAACAATACTCTACAGTGACATGTTTATAAACTCTCCATAGAAGCTCCTAGGAAATAGTACAAAAGCACTAGTTATTGCTATTCGCGAAAAAAAACATGAAAAGATTAACCAAAGGGCATGGGAATATAATTATAAATGCAAAAGATATAATGGCATGACCCTTTTAGCTTTACATACCACTAAGCGAAACTGTTTAAGGGCAGGTTATACGTGGATGCAAAATTAGTAATAAATATAGGCATTCAAAGCTGTGGTAATACAAATTTATTGATATAAATACACAATTTGATGCTACTTTTAAGAGTACATTACAAACATTTAGAATTACCCAGTGAGTACACAAATTTTTATAGATGGCAATTTAGGGATAGTCCTTTAGGGTTGAGAAAAACGCGTTTCTGTGCTCTCTACTTAGGCTTTTGTTGGAAGACAATCGTAATAAAATTAAAATAATCGTCTGAATGTAAAATAATCTCTTAGAAACATTCAAATCATCACACAATGCTTATCAACACGAACATTTGTTAAAATACTGTACTTCTAAACATAATACTAGGGGGCTTACTTCTTTTTATCTTTTTTTTAAATATACATCTGTGTAGTTCTAGCATGGAACTTCAAATCTAAAGTATTTGCCTACAAAAATTTTATTAAGAACACCAATTTAACGCATTCCTACCTTAACGCAATCTAAAATCTACACGAAACTAGTCCACTTCAACATAATAGGGTTGACAATATTAGTGTTATAAAATCATAAATCATTCCGCATTGTTTCACTACAGTTATTTATTGCTAGTTTTTTAATCCAAACCGGAGCTTCCGACTTCTGGCTACCATTGTTGTCTTAAGTGGCGTAATATTTAAATAATAGACCTCACTATTGTGTACCCCTTCACTGGAAACCTGTTTACTGAGCTCATGATTTCGTAATGTGATTTCTTTATTATTTTTTGTTTTGCATCTTTCTAAAGGTTAAACGTTTTTGTTGGGGATAATTAATGCGGTTTTGTTACTAGTGATTGTAAGGGATTTTCATGTACGTAACTAGCTTACAATTTGAGGTAAATTATACATACATGCATACACATCACGTCTGATTCCTTGTAAAGGGGGAAGCAGAGATCACGGATCCCCATTTGTATCGAACCTGACAGACAACTCTAGCATCATTTACACTCATACACACTCGGCGGTTATAGGTACTTCTAAGGTTCCCTTTTTCAATATATCGTCTATCTGAAAGTCATACGTCTTATTATACATAATCACCAAAGAGGTGTGTATAACTTACAATTGAAAAAAATAGTTATTGGTAAGGAAATCAAAATGAATTAAAGAGTTTTTGTAATGGATATGTAATTTCCTTAATCGCTGAGCGGAATGAATTTATTATACGTAAAGCTATGTAGCGCTATCATAATACATTATTAGACATTGTTTAACATGCCAAATCCATCTCTAAACTTCATCTAACACATGACTAAGACTTTTATCTGCCCCGAGGTATATATGCTCAACGCTTGTTCCCAATTCGATTCGATTTCGAACAAAACCATCAACTAACAGAATTAAAACCGTAACGAATGGACCTATAGAAATATCTGCTAAATAAACGCACCTATTCATGGGAAAAAAGTCGTAATCATGCATTTAGACTTCAATTCAATTTTTCCATGCGGAACCAATGTTGAGATGTCAAAATTGACAGCTAAGGTGCGGTAACTGTCAAACGGCGTGACCTTGTGCTATTTTCGACCAGATTCGATGTGGTTGCTTCAAGTATGTACAAGCAGAGGTTTTTTGCTTGCATCATTATTGATTATCTATGTTTTTTTTGAGGTTAAACGGAGTGTAAAGTTTAAAGTTGTGTTGTATGAAATAAGCTTTGAGGTTTCGAGAAAAAAGTCTTGTTGAGTTAAGGAAGTTTTCTGTATGTAGCTCTCCTTAATTACATCAGTAGATAGATAGATCGATAGATAATGTAGTATATCAGTATCAATCACCTTTAGTAGTAAATTATTTATTATCTGTATTATTATTAGAACAGAAAACATGTATGTGAAGGTTAGTGGGTGTGAGTGAAGCATGAGAGGTTTGTCAGGATCGCTCCAGGTGGCGATCGATAGTCTCTACCTATTCCGTTAGGGACGTAGAGGCGTGTATATTTGTATGTATGTATTAGTCTATCTGTATAAATAAGAAAAGAGGAACAACTATTCCTTAATCTCTATTTTTTCCGATCTTGTACACAGCTCATACAAACTGCACATTTATAAATTAACTTAATTTATTCTATCTATCAAAACATTTCAAGCATAAGCACGGTTAAGATTACAAAATATCGCACCAATAAATAAACTCTAACACTACACCTACACACGTTAATCTCGAAATTAATTAAAAACGTAAATCAAAATACTACCAGCGACCTCTTTAGTAATATTACGTCACTTTTGCATCGTGAGGTAAAACTATACCATCTAAACATAACATACATACATTCGACGTAGCTCAGTTGTTTGGGGCTTGACTCTGCATCAGTGGGTTCAAGGTTCAAATCCCGCTTGAGCATGTACCAATGGAAATGAAGTTTAAGAGAGGCAGCTAATTAGTATTCTATCTTGGTCCCAAACTAATACGGGAGATGTTCCATTAATTCTTACAAATAAGCAAAGAGGTGAATATTTGACATTATAAGAAGCGGAGGTGTATGAATGAATATGCATTAATTAATATACTTATCTTCATAATTAAATCGTTTAATAAATGTGTGTTTAATTGAAATGTGACTTGAGTTTAACTTATGTGTCGAACATGAGATGATAGTCTATATTTTTGATCGCTAATTACTACTATTATTGTAAAAAATAAACAGGTTTTTATAAATATAACTGTCCTTGGCGTACTTATATACTATTTTTCTAGTACAAACTAGTTATACGAGTAGTATTTGTTTTTACTAAGATTTTCCGTAACAATCACTTGAAAAGCGTAGAAGCTACGCAGGGTGTGATACATTAATATTTTGTAACTTAAATCTTTACGAAAGGTGTAACAGATATCTTTGTAATATAAAGTAGACCTACATACAACATACAAGACACAAGAGGAAAACGAACTCATCATACCATATATACATAGATATCATACCATATCATACAAATAAAGCTCATTCATTCTAACCAAAATTAGAAGTATTAAGCAAATATTTAACTGAATCGGGGACTTCCCCTTTCGCGGCATGTGCCATAGTTTATTCATGGAGCACTAAAATTTATAAAATGTAATAAAATTAGCATCGAATGACTATTGGCTTGTCTGAATGAGTCTAAGGATACTATTTCAATGGGTACAGATTGGCTAATTTACGGTTTTTTAGAAATACTAGGAATGGTGAATCATTTTCCTATTTTTAGTTGGTTATAAGCTTTTTGTATTGAGCTAGATAATATGTGTATGTATGATTTTGTGTTCTTTTATATCAGACACTGTAATTACAGCTACAATAATTATTATTCTGAATAGTTAAGCTAAAGTTTATTATTATTAACCTACCTACACAATAAGTATCAAAATACCTTAACTAAGTTTTATTTAGTAATTTGTTAAAGCATAAATATCAAGAAATAGTAGTTACTTCTTTAACAACTAAGTCGACTTTACTCTTTCCCCGTTTGAGGAAAAAGATTCAAAACTCTAAATCTTCTCACGCAAACGTCACAAAAACAATTAGACAATATTCAAATCCACTTCATTCAAGCACCACCTCCCTTTCGGTCATCAACTGTCACTCTATGTCAACCTCTCACCGAAAATTCAATTCCGCTGACTCACTGTCCGGATTGCGTTAACTAGACGCGTTCCAATAAATTTGATACTAAGGCTAAGCGTGTAGTCAGAGTAAAACTACGCTGTATAGTGTAGCGGAGACTTAAGCGGATATTTTGTTTGGTGTGAGTGGGGTTAGGGATTTGTCAGGATCGTTAAAGGTGGTGATCTATAGTTTCTACTTGTTACGTTAGGGAAGTAGAGGAGGATAATAATGTATGTATGTACATTAATATGTATGTATATTTAAGATATATTTTAAGGTTATTTTGTATCGTTAATAAATGTGTCACGATATTAAACAAGATGCAGAAATCTAGAACGTCTCTATGCCAACCTAAAAATGACACGCAGTATATTTGTCTAGGTGCAAAGCAGGCTCTTGTTATATTGCACGTGCCTGCACATTAGTGTAAATTACGTTAAATTGTGTGATTCAGATTAATTGACTAATAGTTTGATATTACTACAATTAATCAAAAGAGGTTGTAACTTTTAACTAAATATAGTAAAATATCAATCAAAATAATTGTCTGCTAATTTTTAACAATAAAAATTAACGGTCTAGCTCAATGCACTTTAAATCATTAAAAAATTCGCTCTTCTCAACGCCGCGCTATCCTGCCTCAGTGCAAATCAAGCCTTATTCATGTGAATTCTGACTTTGTTTATTTTCTCTGTTTTTATGGCCACGTCGAGACCGAGGCGCTGAATTAATTTTATGCTAACAATTTGCATGACACGTGGGCCGAATAGAATGTTTTGATGCTTATTCAAACACTAATTTTGAATTAATGACACGGCTGTCGTAAGTAACGGTGCTTGTGCCAATATGTCTGTGTAGCGGTCAGCAGGTGTGATTTGGAGGGGTCAAGGGATTGGTCGAAGGTTTATGAGTCTACCCAAACAAAATAATTTGAATTATGTTTTTTTCATTTTTATTGTGAATTTTCGTAGATATCTAAAAATAACATCAATGCTATGAAAAATTGGGAGATAACTTAACTATTTTGAGATACTAAAGGGTCATGCACGCATATTATGCTTAAGTATGTATGTATTAAATTTTCGCCTATAAAACTGCGAGACTTGAATATTAACATGCACTAGTTTAAGTAGGAAAGGTTTAGTTAATTTATAAAAATATAATATGATATTTCACAGGGATCAAATATGTTTTATACAGACTTTGGTTAGTACTACACCTATATTAATAATAGCAGAGTTTATTAACTATAGGGCTTATAAAACATACATCAACAATAAAACTCTGATTAGTCTATCCATAAAGAAATCTCCTAAACACACCAGACGCAAAACCTTCAACATTACTCCTGCCTTATGAATAAGTCATAGCGTTTGAGTACCTACCTTTAAGTAAAATTTCACCCGATAATCTTCGGCTGCACTTTAAGCGGGTTCGGTTTTCCACCGACTGGTTCGTACCATTTAATATATGAAGATAGTGTAGAAAGTTGACCTGACCCTGCGGTCGGAATCTTCATTATAAAGAAACTGTCGCTCGACGCATCGGAAAGGCGCGTGTCCATTGCGCGCGGCGGAGCGGCGACGGGACGCCTGTCAACGCGGGTGACGGGTGAAGCGAGATATTTGGATATTTAAAAGGATTGGTACTTCAAAAATTAAGGATAATTCAAGAGTGTGTATAGGCTCATTATTTCAGACTTATCGCAAGATTAAGACAAGATTAAGATTAAGATAATTATGTCGTGAATTGATTACTAGTAATTCTGAAATATTGTAAAATACACACAAATAATGCCCGTTAACCTGTAGAGGGTTAGGTAAAGATCACGGATTCTGTATAAAAGCTGTTATATTTCCAATAGTTTTGCCAAAGGTAGCCTTTGATATATTATTACCTTACAACCTTATTTGTATAATAAGAAATAAACTAATTTCAAACTTACGAACATCTTTCACGTTAAACTTCATCGCAACATCGCCCACACTAACGCAACGTAAACGCACCCTAAGCTTATAATTAGTCGGTCGATTAGTTAACATTACCAGTGCCCGTTTCCATGAACAGTTTCGCTTTCGTTAAGTAACTAGTTAAGTGACTTAGAGCTTTTTTTGTCTAGATCGGTCACGAAGTTAAGACCTATGTTGTTCCTAGATTTGTTTCTATACAAAAAGCGGGTTCCACTTTACAAAAGGGTAAAATTAATCTGAGTATTAGATGCCGGGTTTTATGCTTACTTTTACTATTTATATATACACAGAGGGGTAGGCAGAGATCACGGATACCCATTTTTCCCGTATTTGGCATACCATTTACGCCTTGATATTCTCATACACGTACGCGAATTTATACACACTCGGTAGTTATGGATACTAAATAAAATATACACGAAGAAACTTACAATAGATTTAAACTTTAGATAGATACAAACATGTTAGAAATTTACCAATATTACTGTCACTACAAACATATAGTATTTGTAGCCAACATAGTAGTCTGAGGTGAAACCTAGCATACTCTGGTTCCCAAACCCATAAACCTACGAAGCGTCTAAGAGCGTATTAAGTTTGGCCAGAGAACAATAGATGCGTATTTCTAACAGAATTTTACGACTTTGCGACGAAAGTTAGTTTCGTGACTTTCCAAGAAAATGTTCTTGCGGTGGTTAAGGCTTTAAAATGATTTATTATATGGGTAAAAGAGGCGTTGTGCGTGCTCCAAGATCCCAAGAAGCTGGTGTTTTAGTCTGTGAAGTTTCACATAGTCTTGTGTTTGGGAAGACAACGGTAACATACTTCAATGTTTTTGGTACAGAAAAAGTCTAAGTAATGAAATGCGCTGTCTTAAAATAAACTATAATAAAGGTTTTATAGTAATGAAATTTGCTTTCTTAAATATGTGTGTAAGACTTCAAGTCAATTGAATGTTAATGTAAATTGTAGTTTGTTTTTGACATGTTATAAGAGATAAATAACGAATAAAGAGTTTTTTAGATATTTCCGTGATACAACCATTATTAACAATATTCTCTAGTATGCTGCATGTTTATCGTTAATAAAAGGTGTTTGGAAAGGAAGATTTCTTAAAGTTTTTGTTAAGTTCGCCACTTTAAAGATAATGAACGTAATTACATACATAATCATACTATATACAATTATACACACATACACGAGCCAAACAGTACATCTTAAAATTAATTCAATCGTAATCCGAAACTGCATAATATAAATTCATGTAATTAATTTCTCAAAGCACGCTTACGTTATGTACCAATCTAATTTACATACGTACGATGCGCAGTTTATAAAACGTAATAGTTTAAGGTCAATAATAAAAATACCTATCTATTTAGGTCATTTTCAAACATGTATGAGTTACATACACACATATATTCACGCCTTTACGTCCCCAACGGTATGAGCAAGGACTATCGATCGCCACCTGGAACGATCCTGACAAATCTCTCTTGCTTTACTCACACCTATTAACCGTCTCATACATGCTCTTCTGTTCTTCACATTACGTACTGCCGCCTTGAGAAGAATGTCTCCAATTCGATCTGTATAAGTTTTACGCGGCATACCCCGTCAAACTCTACCTTCCATTTTGGCTTTATAGATTCCTTTTGTATCCTCCTTTCATCTATCCACTGCATTTACAAGTTAGTAGTGTTATATTTATTATTGAAATCTTAGCTGGTCTGGGACGTAAATAAAATGCCATCTAACAGTACTTCTTTCTGGCATATAGTAGGAGGTGTCTACGGGACTAGTGATTGTTTTATGCGATGGACTGTCACTTATATTTTGGAATGTCACATGAGGTGGGTACAGGGCTAAGGTCACTGTCTTTTTGACAATTGATGAATAAAACTTCATATCCCATCGCAATCGTTTTACTATGAATTCATAATTATGAGTGAACTTAAAAAAGATGTACAAAAGTGTACGAAATATTTTACTATTTACTAAGACTGTAACTCCAGTATAGAATAAAACAAAAACTGTATCATTAAGCAACCCAAAACCGATATCATGCTCCATTGGAATGCGTAAAACACCAATAAGTAATGTAGATAAGGCAACAGGTTCGATTCCCGTCGGGTGACAATTTGATTAATCGGGCACACGTTTCGGACAATGTCGAGATTAAAATTCGATTCTTAATTTATTGGCTCTCGTTTATTTAAATGTGCAATTCTCAAGATAATGCGGGGTAAGGTGTAATGATACTTAATTTGTAATTTTGATTTTGATTAACGATTAAGATGCATTAATCCTTAATTTGCTGGTTTGTTTTTTTTTGTTTCATTTTGATGTAGTCTTCCTATTGAGTATTTTATAAAATGAGGTTGTATACAAGGAAATGGGAACCTAGCATTGTTTTGAATATTATATTATATATGATATCTAGTTGATATGTCATTCTCAAAAGACGTAGATGTGCGAATTAGTAACATATTAAAAAGGGTAATATTGAAAGTACTTACATACACTATGTATATATGAGGTGTATGAGTGTCAATGAAGCGAAAGTGGTTTGTCAGGATCGGGACAGATGAGGATACATTATCTCTGGCAACCCTTGTGGAATAAGGCGTGTGTATGTATGTATGTACTACGTATATATTTGAAGGTATATTAATGTTAATGAATCGAAAGTAATTTATAAGGAGTGGAAATATTAAGGATTTGAGATTTCTTCTATAGGGAAACGTATGTATGTGTATGTATGTATGTTACATCTGTCTATTGAACCAAATAGAGACATAAAGGTCAAATGACATACAATTTGTAAACTAGTTTGGCATAAAAAATCTATGGACAAAATGGACATTATCTCGAATTTGCATAACTATTAATCTTTTGAAAATATACGTTATTGAGATGTGGACATTTTGTGTTATTCTAATTTGAATTTCGAATTCAGCTTATAGATACATTTCCTACAACATTATCATGTGTTGTTGATAACGAGCTATGTTATTTATAATTCTATTACAAAGCTTTTGTGTTACTGTGTATGAAAATATATACATATTTTATTTGTTTATAGAAGTGCTGGTACGTACTTAAGGGTTTGTTGGAATATCAGCGTTGGCAGTGTGAATTACACACAATCAACATTAGCTGAGACAAATTCTATTCACACTTGCGCGGGGTTGCCATGTGCGTTTGGTTCCATTAATGTAAATTATTATGTTAATAATTCTTTTCTCTATTTGTGTATATGTATGTATTACTGTGTCTAGTGTGAATAAAAGAAATTGTTTTTTTTTAATATACTGAAACAGTCTGCATATTATAAGGATATAAGCCTATAATAAGCTATATTTAATGTCTATAGATTATATAATCTTGTATTATTATTAGTATTCGGCGTAGCTAAGTTGTTTGAAACTTGACTCTGTATTAGTGGGTACACGGTTTAAATCCCGCTTGAGCATGTACCATTGAAAATGAAGTAAAAAACCTCGCCTATGCGTGAATTTTAAGTCGCGATTACACCATTCCGAATTCGTGCTTCACATCCATATATCAAGTGGACAGAACCATATCAATAGAGCCTTTTCCAACTTAAGTTAACGAGGTAGCGTGGGAAAACTTATAAATTGCTTTTTATTCGTAACAAGCGTAATTAATAACGACCCTAACGATTTAAGCATAAATTAAGTTAAGCTCGTTAAGTTCGGTTAGTGTCACAACTTAAGTTGTTCAAGCTAATAACTTAGTTTTCGTAATTGTGTAGGAGGCTGTGTTGGTTGCAAACTCTTAAGGGCTTTAGTACATGCATGAATGTATAACAAAAATACATTTCAAAAGCATGCTTGTATTAAGAACAGAAGAGCATGTATGAGAAGGTTAATGAGTGTGAGTGAAGCAAGAGCGATTTGTCACCCGTTCCAGGTGTCGATCGATAGTCTCTACCTATCCCGTTAAAGACCTAAAGGTGAGAGTTTAGACGTTTTGAATTAGTCAGAGATTCAAAAATCAGAAATAGTATTTTGTTATTTTATGACCACCTCATATATGTAGGTATGTAAAACATACATACATATCACGCCCGTTTTCCTGTAGTGGGGTAGACAGAGATCACGGATCCCCATCCGTCCCGATCCTGACAAATCACTTTCGCTTCAACGACACTCATACAACATATATATGTATATAGACGCTATATAAAAAAGGGTGACGTTAGGAGTACCTACAGCCGCCGAATGTGAATGAGAAGATATATGAGTGTCAATGAAGCGAAAATGGTCTGTCAGGATCGGGACAAATTGAGAAAAAAAACAGGGAATCAGGCGTGATGTGTATGTATGTATATGGTTATAGAGTTACAAAAATAAGTTAAAGTATACTTGCGTAATAAAATGAGATGAATTAGATTAGGAAATAATTGCCTTTCGTCTCGCGACCGCAAGTTGAAAAGTCATGTGTCCATCACCACAAACAGTTACCAATCTGTCGCTCTACGCAACTCTTAAATGAGGGAATTAGTTCAGCTGGTTTCTTCATAATACTTGAGCACGTTAGCTTAAGTAATGTTAGTGCTTACCCTTTCTAGTAATTAGGGTGATATGGTAAAGACATTTTGCAGAGAAACTTGCAAACAAAACAAAAACTTTTCAGTCAACATCAGATTAACTAACAAAGTTTGTACGAGTATGTATGTATTTACAACAATAATAAGTAATGTTGATTTAGTGATGTAAAACGCGATTGCGGAGATGGATACCTGATTCTCTGACTACGCCACAAGGGTTAATGGTCGTGAACGCGTTTGTCTTTTTGTTTTTGATGTTAAACTGAAATATGAAATTTACTATCAAGTCCATTCAATTTACCTCATTTATCTTTGATTTACTACTAATAGAAATTAGTAATAGGTATTTTTCGCAAGTTTTTAGAAACCTATCAGTCTTTTTTACATGCTTTTCTCTAATAATAGGCAATAATATGAATACAAATTTGACGAAAGTCTCTAATGGGATTCATTACATATTATGTATGTAAGTATATGGCAAATATAACAACTAAAATAACGTAAGAAGTACCTAGAACTACCGAGTGTGTATGAGAAGATGTATTAGTATCAATTAAGCGAAAGTGCTCTGTCAGAATCAGGACTGATGGGGATCCGTGATATCTACCCTTCTACAGGGAATCTGTGTATGTATGTATGTATAACATTTTTTACGTTGACCAGCACCCTTAACACAAGTCTTAAATGTACTTACCAAGGGGCTAGTTCAATTTGTGTAATGATGACCAAATATTATTATTATTATTATGACAACTAAAAGACCTGCTTACAACCTAACCTGCATGTTACAAGCAAAGGCTTAACAAAGTTCCAAGTGACCACAACTACAATAAAGCGGTTGTGGTCACGAAGGCCTAATGCATTTGTCACCCATAACGGAGAAAGTTAGGCAACGCTGAGGTCACCTGTTTCCTACGAAGCCTCCTCACAGGTGTAAGCTTGAGAGGCGTGGATAGGAGTGTGGAAACAACTTTCGTTATACATAGTTACATGGCGCAACATTACACAATAATACATAGTAATTATTAGTGAAATAATGTCTAATTATTATACATACATACACTTCACGACTTGTGTATACGAGTACACACTCCCTTTTTTATTTGACGACCTCCGTGGCGCGATCGGTTAGTCGCTGGAACGCTAATCGTGAGGTTCGATTCCCGGTGGTGGCAGAGTAAAGAACTACGCTTTTCTTCTGCTTTCCAGTCTGGTCGTTGATTATATATGTATTTATCTGTATATAATATGTATATATTTCTTAAATATACGTTGACTAGTACCCTTAACACAAGTCTTAAATGAACTCACCAAGGGGCTAGTTCAATTGGTGTAATAATGTCCAAATATTATTATTATTAACTTTCGTTATAGTTATATGTCGCAACATTTCACAATAATACATAATAATTATTAGTGAAATAATGTCTAATTATTATACATACATACGCTTCACGACTTGTTTGTACACTCCCTTTTTTATTTGACGACCTCCGTGGCGCGATCGGTTAGTCGCTGGAACGCTAATCGTGAGGTTCGATTCCCGGTGGTGGCAGAGTTAAGAACTACGCTTTTCTACTGCTTTCCAGTCTGGTCGTTGATCATATATCATTGTTGATTATATATCAGGCGTGATGTGTATGTATGTACAAAAATGACAATTAAATGACTGACAGCTTAATAGCACATCTCTATCTACTCAGTAAGGGCTTAAGGTTGTGAAGTGTATATAAAAAGGACTAAAAATCTCTTCAGAGTATATAGAACTTTGAGTATCAAAATCTGTATTTGTTTCCCACAGTTATACAGAAGTTCAGTTTTGTGATAGGTATTCAAATATTTTATTGACATGCGAAATTTCATGTTGGTTCTTCATATTTGCTTAGTTGCTATAAAATAGTTCTTTTGTGTTTTATTTGCTAGTTTTATGCTAGTCTGTGCCCAAATTAAGCATGCTTTGACGACCTCCGTGGCGCGATTGGTTAAGCACCTGAACGCTAATCGTAAAGTCCCGGTTTCAATAGAGGCAGAGTTAAGAACTACGCTTTTTTTCCACTTTCCAGTCTGGTTGTTGATTATATAAGCATGTATTTATATATAATATGTACATGTTTCTTAAATATACGTTGAATAGTACCCTTAACACAGGTCTTAAATGAACTAATCAAGAGGCTAGTTAAATTAGTGTAATAGTGTCCCAAATATTATTAATATTATATTAAATATTACATACAAACAAATATTAAAGTCTCTACGTCCCTAACGGGATAGGCAAAGACTATCGATCGCCACCTGGAACGATTCTGACAAATCTCTCTTGCTTCACTCACACCCATTAACCTTCTCATACATGCTCTTCTGTTCTTCACTACGTACACCCATAGATAAGTATGTTTATTAAAGATTCGTTCGTAGTTTACAAAACAAACTTGATGTAACATTTACTTTCAATAGTTGGAACTAAATTAATTTGAATGGAACATGACTTTTGATGTCAGTCTGACAGATGGGGATTATGTTATTGATTTATCTATCGCAGCATCAGTTAGAATGTTTTTGTTTTGAAGTGGGCGGTTCCTAGGTCAATATGTTACATGAATCGAAAGTTAAGTTCATAATTATTTTCATAACATACACACACATCACGTCTGATTCCCTGTAGAGGGCAGAGATCATATAATTTGTCCCGATCCTAACAGTACAATTTCGCTTTATCGACACTCATACACCTAATACACAATCGGTGGTTATAGGTTCTTTGTAACACCCATTTTTAATATGGCGTCTATCTGATTGTCAAATATCTTTTTGGGTTGACTCTTTCGTAACATATATTGTTATAACAACATTTTATAAAATACTAAAATTACATGGTATTGAAAAATAATAAAAATATCAATAGATTTAGCTATGATTTATGAAAAGGTGTAGGTAATATAAGAACCGATTTGAGACTTAATTAGAATGCTAACTAGGTGTATGTCTTATCCGAATGTCCTAAGTTACAAAAAAATTTAATAAAATTTATTGGGACATGATCTATCATACAATTCACAACACATACAGAATATCTATGTAAAGTAGTCACTGACATGTTATGTCTTTAATGTATTTTCAACATTTGACGACCTCCGTGGCGGAATCGGTTAGCCGCCTGAACGCTAATCGTGAGGTCCCAAAGATTCCCGGCGAAGGTAGAATTAAGAATTACGCTTTTCTTTTGCTTTCCAGTGTGGTCGTTGATTAAATATGCTATATATGTATGTATTTATACATATTTCTCAAATATACGGTGATTAGTACCCTTAACACAAGTCTTAAATGTACTTACCAAGGGGCTTGTTTAATTGGTGTTATAATGCCCAAATATTATTATTATTATAACATGTACTTATGATTTTTATCTAGACAAAATCTAGGAAATGTCACTTTTATATTGTTCCTAGATAATCAGGCGATTTAATTTTAACTATGCACTTAAAATCTAGTTTAATATCCCATGAATAAAGATGCTGAATCGCTTAATTAAATCGTGTTTGACATTCGCGTTAGTTATGTGGTTCAACATAAAACTAAACGTAGCATTAATATGCAAAACATGTAGTTAAAGTTAAACTAGATCATTATTTAATGAGATAGGCAGATTTCATTCATTTAGTTTCAGAATCACTACCAGAATTATTTTTGTTCAATTGTTACATCTCTTAAAAAGTGTATAATTGAGATTTTGCGTCACCGATATAAGAATACAGTAATGTTTGTGCTTTTGATTCAGATAATCTGATAAATACATATTTTTTTCAAATATATATATATATATATATATTAATTATATTCTTGTAATATCACACCAAACCCACTTTTCCCTATAGAGTAACCATATATAGTATCGATATAATATTATTTTTACGTCACTCTCCCATACATACATACTCGTACATAGTCACGTATTTACTTACCTAACGGGATATGGTAAAAATAATGGATTGCCACCTGGAACGATCCTGATACATCGCTCTTGCTTCACTCACACCCATTAACTTTCGCATACATGTTCTTCTGTTCTTTACACTACGTACACCCTTAAGATGAAAAGAATAATTCCAATTTCATCTGTATGAATGTTATAGTTTTTGTCATAGCTTTTGCTTTTGTTAAGTAATTTGGTTTTATAATTCGAATATTATTTAATATAACAGTAGCTTGGTATAATAAATGTGGGGGAATAAGGTTCGAAATCCCTACACCCACTAAATTTTCAGTTAAAACGTTAAAACATCCCACTCAAATCACGCCCAAGACTATGTTGACTTGTACAATATACAAGCTATTTCATATTAAACTTTACATAATTTCGGAGCGGAATTTAGCATAAAATCAGCATTTATTAGCAATCTGCAATCTAATCGCGACAGGATTATTATTACGGCTAAGTTATGGTGGCACTTTAGGTGGGTTCTGTCCTTTTTTAATGATCATTCTGTTTTATTGCCAAATTTTAGCTCTTTTCTATTATCTAACGTAGTGGGTGTTCGAGAAAACTTGTACTAGATTGTAACAATGTGAAATTATATAGATATATATGGAAATATATGTAACAGTAATTAACAAACCATTTACAAACTATAAACTAATTAAAATAATTTAATTATAACTTAAATATCTAAAAATTGTGCCCAACATGCTGGCAGCGTTCCCCCTCTGAATAGCCAGACTAATCCTCTGGCGGAGGAAGCTACCAGCCCTGCGATCCCCACTGGACTCTTGCAGCCGATGGGCAAGATCCCTTATGACCTTGTGGGCCGCGTTTTTATCTTATCCTCATGTATTACAGTAAACGTAGTGTGGGGCGCCCCCCGGCAAGGTGGGAAGACGACCTGCGCAGGTTGGCCGGCATCGAATGGGTGCGAACGGCCACTGACAGGGAGAAGTGGCGTCATTTGGGGGAGGCCTATGTCCAACAGTGGATTGATACAGGCTGATGATGATGATGAAATGACGGTTTAGATTATACCAAAGTGATTAAGGAGATATAAATTGTTCAGTTTTTGACAATCATTACAGGAAAGAGGTAAGAGTGTGACACAGTTTTAAATAAATAATAAAATTATATTACAGTGGGGTAAAAAAGATAGTGGATTTGAAACTCAAAACGTATACTTAAAACTTTTTATACAGTGAAGGATTTTAATTAACATATTTATGTAACATTTACCGAGGAAATGAAACTTGAAGTCTCGATTCATGAGAATATGTCATATGACAAATATAGCTAATACTTAAAAATTTATTTAATTTGATCATTTGATTACTAACTACTTTAATACTGTAGTGCTAAAACATTCTAGTTGCAATGTTACATTTATTGTATTATGTTAATATCTATTTCATTATATCCAGGTATAGGACACAACTTATATCTAGGAAATAAACAATCGATATGATACACAATTGACTTGATATGTTTTAGTTATTCAATTGAACCGTTATTTTGTAATTTATTTACTTAATTACAAAACATTTTGTTAAAAAAAATGTTGCCAATTTGTTATCACATTTCATATACTCAAAACTATAGTATATATAGATAATGTGATCATTTTTGGAAGCTCAATTATTACTTTGTACTAAGTAAGTAAGTAATGTCTTTATATATGCTCAAAAGTGTATTATAGATAGTAGGATTAAATTAATACATCTGTGATTTATTTAAAGTATTGGATAAGCTTTATATGTGCTTACTTATATCACAACTAATGTAAGAAATAATGTAAACATTTTTAATGATAAATAAAATATTTAAACTTTATACACAAGCATCACTAATTTTGTGTTGTCTTATGTACATAAGCATTTTTAATTAAGTGTTTCATTATATACGTAGGTATTGCATAAATATCAAGAAATAATATAAACTATATCAATAAGTAGAGCTTTTATTTATTTATTCAGAGGTGTTGCAATGAAATATATACCCCAGATAATTAATACTTTTTTTAATCTACAAATAAATATTCCTAAAATTAACTACCAAAAACCATATAGCATCATAATCACCAAATAGTTTCCGCACCAAAAAGTTTCTATGACAACAGAAAAAAAACAAAAAAACTCACCTTCCCAACTAAAAAAAAACACCAAAAATTGACCACTTGACAATCTATCACCACACTTATTTCACTACCTCAACCACATAGTTCGTATTACGGCGGCATGCGAACTTTTTACACCGCCTCCTTACACTTCCAGCGTTTGACTGTAGGGTTACCCATCTCTCGGCTCTCATCTTCAAAGGCGCCTGTCTCTGTCACTCTCGAACCAGTTTGTATCCGCCTCTCGTTCTCGCTTATTATCAAAGGTTAGTGCGGTTGTGACTCCACTAGAGGTCGCATGTCGATACTTTCCCTGCGCAAGCGTTTTGATTATTTTCTCGTTATATATTTGTTGGGTCAGTTAGTGTGATATAGGTTGGGAATGGTATGGCTAGGTTATTAGGTATAAGGGATTAAATGATAAGTTAGGTGGTTAATGTGTTAGGTACTGCTTTAGTTTATATTAAGGGTATTAAATGTAGGTTAAGATTAGATATTAAGGCTTTACATTTAAAAGCACTATTTCTTTGTACTGGTATTTGTTTACCTAATTAGTTGTTATAATTGTAAGTGTAGGTGATTGTAAATTGTAATGTAATACATATGTGATTTCGTATTAAAAACTCTTATGCAATCTCATACATTTGTTTTAAATTCACGTTGTAAAGAAAACATCTCAAAAACCATACCATACTAAACACAAGTACAAAATTACACAATCCCACCAACTTCAACCAACCCAAAAATTCAATTACAACTACCATTAAAACCTAGCAATTAACAATCAAAGATCAAAAGGTCACACCAAGTAGGTCGAGATCCAATATAGATCATTCATAACCGACCAATCAGACGGCCGCAAAATCGCGAGGCAACTAGATCAGCGATGACGTAAGACGCCGTGACGTATCATTGATACCGTAATATACAGCGGCGTTTCTATTGGTCGACGGGGTATAAGCTCCGCCCCTTACCGTTACTTTCAAAGGGGTGGGGGAAAGATTTATGTAATAAAGGGTGGTGTACTGTTTATTAGGTAATCGTGACGTCACTTGATGGTACAGTATAGAAGACTCAAGTTCGAAGCTCGGAGAAGCAGTATAAAATACATACATACATCAAGTCCGTTTCTCAACAGAAGCAGGCAGAGATCACGGATATATATTTGTCTTGATCCTGAATCTTTTGTTTCATTAACATCGATATACCTTCTTATATACACACTCGGTGGCTATAAGTACCTAATAACGTAACTCTTTTTTTATATTACATATATCGTCTGACTGTCATATGGCAATAATATAAAATATACCTATATTACTTACTAAGACATTGTAATAATATGAAAATAATGATATGAAAACTATATAATATAAATATACAATCATGTATTCGTACCTCTAAATCTTAAAGGTATAATATAGATAAAATAATGCATTCACACCTCTAAGTCTTGACGGGGTAGGCAGAGATCTTCACTTACTACCTTGAACGATATTGGTAAATCTCTATCACCTTAGTTCATGTTTTAAAAGAAATACAAACTTTTCTGTTCTTCACCCTAATGACAAGAAAAGTATGAAAAATATAATAATAAATAGGGTGCATAAATGATAAGTAGGAATACATATATACATTCACGTCCTTTATTCCTTTCGGAGTGGACAGAACCTCGGAGATATAATATCTCCTAAGTCACTTTTTAGCATGAATTTGGTTGAGATGTCATAATTAAATATTGGCAGGTTGCCAGCCTATTGCCTAATAGATTCTAAAAGTACAAATGCGTTTACTACTATTAACCTTGCGGGGTAGTCAGAGGTCCAGGTTTCCATCTCCACATTGCGAAGGTAAACATTCTAAAGCCACCTCGAATCCACGTGTTGACCAGATAGACAGTACTCAATGTGACAGGTGGTAAGCCATGTCGCCATTTACAAGTACTGACTATTACGGGGAACAGGTGGGTTTCCTAACGATGTTTTCCCTCACCGTATAATTCTAACAGATTCTATTTACTTATATACTTACTGCAGTTGTATATAGACACAGAAATGTTTATTACTTAGTACTTTTGTAAATACAATATTATTTCCTTTTACTTACATTTGTTATTGTTATTATATCGTATATCGTAATTATGTTTCTCTGTAATCTTATTAAATATATAGGAATATAAAAAAATATTTTTTGTTAGGAGTACCTATAACCGCCGAATGTGTATGAGAATATGTACGAGTGTCAATGAAGCGAAAGTGGTCTGTCAGGATCGGGACAGATGGGGATCCTTGATCTCTGCGTACCCCTCTACAGATAATCAGGCGTGATGTGTATGTATATATGAATGTAAATATACTTGCTCTATGTAATGTAGTGAAATGCGGGCTTCGAGTGACCCATACCTAACATGCCTTCGAAATTTCGGAGATGTCCCTTCAAGCCTCTGACTTCCCCGTCACAATAAAAAAGGGAGTGTGTTTACACAAGTCGTGAAGTGTATGTTATGTGTTTATGTATGCAATGTATGTATGTAAAACCTACGTATAACCTTGGGATGATTATCATGTCGTTAAATTCTTAATACATACGAACCTACATTCTTTAAGAATACTATTTATCCCTCATCGATACCAAACACTATCATAAAAAATATTTTCTAAAAATCGCGATTATTATTCACTTTAGAAGAAAATGAAACTTATCGTGTACATTTTAAAAACACAGTAGAAATTGACCCGTAACCATGGCCATTGCAACATCGAAATGTCGGTCGAAAATTCGGGTAACAAAGACTTTTTTTTAATTTTACGTTTTCTTGTTAAATGACTCACATCACATACAAATAAATACTTAAAGTAACTAATCACAAAACTATTCATATATTCTAAAGACCTTAGTTCAAAACTTAAATTATCATATTATATAGCATGTCCCAACAAACCCAATAACTTCAATTGCTCAATCCGCATCAATAGTACAAATCTAGATTTATAGAGCTAGTCTGGTTTAGCCATAAACAAGGCAAATAGGCATTAAAGTGGCAGTAAGAAGTCCTCAGTGAAAAGTCTGATTGCATCATATCAAAATACCGACGGATCTTGAATGCGTCATAAATTATACACTGGCGACAGTCTTATTCTGGTGCAACTGCGATTGGAAGTCAACTGTTGTTCAATCGTTGAGCGATTTGAGTTGTTAAGATTTACTAGAATCTTGCAATGTAATATAGTACATACATATCTGCAGATCATGTCTAATTCCTTGTAGGGGGTAGGTAGAGATCACGGATCCCCAACTGTCTCGATCCTGACAAACGATTTTCGCTTCATTGACATTTATACACCTCATCTACTATTATAGAATAGTGTTAGCTGGTAATGTGTTAAAGTTGTATTTTATTTAAGATCAGATCAGAGAGCATATTGTATTAGAAGGTTAATGAGTGTGAGTGAAGAAAGAGGGTTTTGTCAAGATCGTTACAAGTAGCGATCGTCTTATACTCTCTACATGTCCCTTTATGGATGTAAAGGCATGAATATATATATATATATATATGTGTGTGTATGTGTGTATGTATATATATATATATATATATGTATGTATATTTTTCAAGGTTTTGATAAGTACAACAACCTATATTTAAAGCTGATTTTGAAGAGAATGTGTCAATTTCCGAAAATAAATAGATGTTACCTACAAAATAATAACGTACTTAAAATTTCAAAATTATTTTGGCTTTTAGTTTTTTATAATGTCAGTTCATTCAAAATTAAGGATTATAGTGTGAACGTAAGGTAAGTATAACATAAGTTTTTAATATAAAGGGTAAATAAATGAATACAATCTATTATATCACTAATATTTGTTACGATCTGTGTCTACTCCAATAAGTATAAAAAGACGGTTGGAGTATAACAATCTTAGCTCACATACAAACAGACTAACGATGTCACGACCATTAAATCTTGTGGGGTAGTCAGAGGTTCGGATCATCATCCCCGCATAGCGGATATTATAATTCTAGCACTCTCGTACCCACGTGTTGACCAGATAGTCAGTACTCAATATGACAAGTGCTAAACCCAATCGCCATTTACTACCACTGACTACCTTTTCGGGGAGCAGTTAGGTTTTTTCTTATTACATTGTTTTCCATTACCGTATTATTCGGTGCTTTACGCAAAAGCAAAATTTCTATTTTCTGTCTCTGTTCTCGGTCTGTTTATTTTATTCAGCCAATTAAACTACTTAATTTTTTCAGTATACCAAATCCCTAACTATCCCGCAATAGTTTGTCCATTTATGTGAACTGGTAACAACTAGCTACCAAAAATTCCAATATCAACTACTTAAATCACTATACACGAAGCTAAAAACAAATACATGTATACTTAAATTTATATATATATTATTTTTTAAAACACCTTGGTTTATTTTAAAGTATTATTAATTGATGACATTACATCCATAAAGCTGACCATTTTATTATATTTTTATATTTTATCAACATTAATTTTAACAAAATATATATCCAACGGTTTCCAAGTCGCCCAACGGATCCAGAATAACACCTCAAACCAGCCGATCCCTAAACGGGTGACTCAGAAAAAAACTACATGTCAGCAATTTGTTACTATTAAAATAGTGATCGCTCCATATTTTTATTTAAACGGCTTAAGCATGCTTAGCATAGTCATATTAACATTGAATTAGTTAAGGCTAGTTAGGTTAACTTTTTGCTGTTCCCATATGAATGAAATTGCAAATATTGTGATGATATGGATTTGTTATGTGGATGATTTTGATGAATTGAGGATGATAGAAGCGTATGTAATGTATCAGGAAGATCTAATAATAATAATTAATGTACATAATGTTTCTATAAACATGCCTAACTTTTAGCGAAATAATTTGCGAAATATCTATACTCTATATATTAAAATATCTAAATATTTCAATGGTATAGGAAAATACAAGGAAACTTCTATTTCTATACTTTAAAAAAGCCACAACCTTAAGGTTAGGTGTTGTCTATCTAGTGTAAATGGGGTTGGACGTTGCCATAAACTCTGTTTGACATTGGGGAGATGGACACGTAAATGTCAGAACTCTTCTAAAGGCATAATGAACGTTAGGAACATTGTATGTATGTTTTAGCTGTATGGTAATTAATTTTTTTAGTATTCATTGTTATTTCAATTTAATTGAAATTGACTGACTGATTATACATATTTTGTTTGTCGATCTAAATAGTCTTACGACAGAGTTAGTAAACATGGCTACCCCGATAGACTAAACAGGTCGTGAACTATATATAAATATCCATATAGAACCAACATATTGAATATATATCCAATACGAAATGCCTAAACGATCTTATAAGATTTTACCAACAACGACATTAGTTCCACAACTTTTGAACAGATGGAGTTACGTGTATTGAGTTTGTATTTTAGTAAGTTTTGTTCGTAAGTAACTTATAAATTTTAAGTAACAAAGAATATTATAAAATACGATACAATATATTTAAAAGAATATATTTTCATTTCATTGAAAATAAAAAAGCATACCTTTATTTAAAATGAATGCAATCATACTGGTAACCCCAATAATAATAATAGTAAACTAAACAAAATCCAAAGTTCTGTCTACCTCAATAGAGATTTAAGGACATGTTAAGCATGTAGTATATTGCTTAGTTATAATATTTTCACTACTACCATTACAATATTAAAATCTTTGTTTTCAAAGCTTAATTCTTAAAGTAACCAGCAAAATTTCTCATAACACAATAATTGTTAAGTTTACGACAATAATTCTTTTAGGAGTAGTCAGAAGTATGAATCAGCTTATATTCCAAGGATATATGTCCACTGAAATCCCACGTTTCGCCACTTAAAGACCATCGTAAACCCTTATCACATCCTAAATAAAAGTCTTTCATATAAACATTAAGTTTTCACATATCTTTATTGTTTACAATCTTAACTTAGTAACTTTATGTGCAAAGAGTTAAGTTTTAATATGAATTTAAGTGTCACTTAAATGTATACCCTAAGAGGTAGTCAGAGATCATGGTACCTCGTTATTATCTTAATTACACTGTTATTAATATAGATATGGACATGCCAAAAAAGAGTGACGTTAGGAGTACCTATAACCGCCGAGTGTGTATGAGAAGATTTATGAGTGTCAATGAAGCGAAAGTGGTCTGTCAGGATCGGTAAAAATGGGGATCCGTGATCTCTGCCTACATCTACAGGGAATCAGGCGTGATGTGCATGTATGTATATGGACATGCTAACTTCCGACTATCCTTAAAGGGATAATTTACATATACTGTATGTATATAATTGTATTTTATTATTTTTGTATGCATGTGAAAATAAGACCTTAAAATCATGAAGCCTAATTATTCATACCAAAAGTGACCTAGGTGATATCACCGATCTCCGAGGTTCTGTCCATCCCAAAAAGGATAAAAAGCGTGAATGTAATATGTATGTATATTTCAAAGTTCTGTGTTTTTCGTGTTTCAAAGTTATATGCTTTCATGGTATCACTATCACTACATAGTATAAAACAAAGTCGCTTTCACTGTCCCTATGTCCCTTTGTATGCTTAAATCTTTGAAATTTTGATGAGGTTTTTTTAAATAGATAGAAAGATTCAAGAAGAAGGTTTATATGTATAATAACATCCAGTAAATAGTGGAGTAGGATATATATTTTATACCCGTGCGAAGCCGGAGCTGGTCACTAGTATATTCATAAATGGTAAACAGTAGTTTGTGGTCAGAAATACCTAAAAGACATCTGATGCTTAGATAAGTAATAATAGGAAAAATGATAAGAGATATACATACATATACATTCACGTCGTTTAATCCCTTTCGGGGTGGACAGAATCTTGGTAACATGAAAACATTTTCTTGGTCACTTATAGCATATATATTAGGATTTTGATGTCATATGGAATAGATTCCATTCACCCCTAGTCCTTTAGTCGCCTCCTACGACATGCCGGGAAGAACGGCAGCTAGTTAGCATTCTTTTTACGTTGCATACTATTACGTTTATTAATAAGGTGTTAAATTTTTTAAAGTATTTATTATCTATTAAATATAATGTATAATATAGTTTTTTCACATTATCATTTTGTGTTGTGAGACATATTTATGGAAATGAGCGCATTTTGTGTTCTTATGTATTCTTTTTTATATTTATTTTCTGTGTTTCCGTTTCGTTTTCTTAATAAATAAATTAATGAAAATAAAATCGCGAATCTCTTAAAACTATAAATGAAAATATATTTCACTTACGCACTCGGCGGTTACAGTAACTTCTAACATTATCATCCAATACTTATATTTTTCTTAATCTGTAAAATCTTTCACACAAACATCTGTCCAGAAATCAATAAGAGATTCCATCTCTGGTCTGTCAAACAGCATCCAACATAATGACCTCTTTCCCTAGGGGGTCGGCAGTGTCAAACAGTTCTATTGAACGATCATGTCGTTATAGTTGTGGCTTTGATGATAAATGGCTACTGGGGTAGTGGAGTGGTTTTTTTGTTTTGTGTCATAATTTGTTTGGTTACGGATGCGTTTTGGGGGTAGTTTAATGTGGATAGGACTGTTCAGGATGTGTTTGAATAAGTGTATTGTTTTATTTGTTATAGTGTCGATGTATATATTCTCAGTAGTTGAAAAATATCAATGTGGTATGTATAAGAGTTTAGTTCATGAAATGTCAAAGGTCACGACATCTTGATTTAAATAAAATATATTTAGCAGATATATAACGACGACGACATAATTATAATGACGATATAATTATGTACGAACTTTTATAAAATGAATTATATTACTGTCGATGGTACATAAATATAGACAGTTAGACAAACAATGTACAGTGAAATACATAGGTTATATTTAATCAGTACATTAACTCAAACGTTAAGAAAGTCTATTATTACTTTATTTTAATACATCCCTTCTTTCCAATCACTATAGCACTAATACTCACCTATCTAAAAACCTTATCCCCACTAACCCATCCACATACAACCATTCACACCAGACCATTTTAAGCCGCGTCGACGCCTACCTAATAAGTACAAAGGCGGTTATCAACAAACACATAATTTCAAGTCACAACATCTGCTTCATGACAAATGTGATTTTGGGGTGAGCAGAGACCCTAAATGGCTTGCCGAAGTGTGAACCAGGTGGTAAGAGGTTCTTGAACAGTGATATTGTAATATATTTACGTGATTTTGTATCTTGATAGTCAGAATTTTGTGTCTACATTTGTGATCGAAATTATAATATTTTACTTATATCCTATTATATTATAGGCACTGACTAATTAAAAGAAAACTGCTTATCATTCAATCATTTCTTTTTCACCCTGGATGTATACTTTAACCGGTTAATACCTTTTTATAGTAATACCTTTTGCCGTTTTTCCAAAAAAATATAAAGGCTAGATAATTTTTTTTGCGATTGTAATTCTTAAATTTTTTGTTTCCCATATTAGACATTGTGAATTCAAAAACGTACACATTAATCTGCTTTGTCACTTATACTCGTACAAAGTGTCAAACGGAAGACAACTGATTCCAATTTATAAGGTCCCAGGTTAGCACAAGACATATCTAAGTCTATTTCTAAACGCCATATGGCTAAATCATAGTAATATAAAGTAATATACACCGCAGAACAGTGGCAAAATCATAGCAATACAACCCGACCAATTACATTGAATACATTGAGTATAGCGTGGCGAATGGTGTAAAAAAAGTGAAAAAGCGATTTAGATAAGCCCCGAACTAACGCTTTTGTTAGACACAAATATTATGGGCGAGAATTGCCATTGGTGTGTGGTGCAAGGAATAAATTTTATAGATAAAAAAATATAGTTTTTAAGGTAAATTTTTGGTCAGATTATGGTAACGATATAAATTGATATAAAAATTAATAATTTATTTTATTCACCAAGACACAAGACCAATGAAGGTATGACTAACTTATCTGGACCTTATAAATTTTAAAACATTATTTATTAAACTATCCATTTAATTATTAAAATTATATAAATCAGGACTTAAAAGATATTATGTTTAATTTTAATCGAGTTATAACAAGTAAGCATACACATTACGACTATCTGAAAGGGTAGTCAGATATTCGGCATTTACTGCTATATCAAATCCATGTTTCAATCGCAGTCACTATTCAACAAGTCATCCATGTCACCATGTACAAACCCTGACTATTTCATCTTATTCATCATACATACATACGCATCACTACTCTTTACCTGTAGAGAGGTAGGCAGAGATCACAGATCCCCATCTGTCTTGTTCCAGACAAACCACTTTCGCTTCATTTACACTCATACACACTCGCTCGGCGGTTATAAGTACTTCTAACGTCACCCTTTTCAAAATGGCGTCTATCTGTCTGTCATTATGTCTTATATCTAAATCTCATAACTTAGACCACACCCTAACCCAAACTCTCAATGTACATTACAAAAGCTAGTCAATTTATGGTTCGCCATTATTCCGCAATGATTCGTAACACACGGTCGTTTGGTGACGAATATTATCTTATCTGATCATCTGTGCAGGGATGTAGTTTGGCCGATATTGTATGGGCAACTTTATTAATAACGTATGTATGTGAGATGTTATAGATTTGGGATTTTATAGTATGTAACCAGCTGGTTTCAAATCAAGTGACTAAGGCACTAGAAGTATATTTTACGTTTGTGTAATCTGCTACATGTTTTCGTATCAACAGTCTAAAAGTGTTATATTCACGCCTCTAAGTCTCCAACGGGATATGTAGAGACGGTCATCGCCACCTGAAACGATCCTGACAAATCTCTTGGTTCATTCACACCCATTAAGCTTCTCATACATGCTTTTCTGTTCTTCACACTACGTACACCCGCCTTGAGAAGAATGTATCCCATTTGATCTGTTATTTTGATCAATTTGATCTTTTCTTAAATGGTAAATGTCCTTATATATGTGTAAACATTCACGCCTCTAGTCAAAACTTTATATATCAGAGACTACTAATTTTCAAAATGAAAACCACATTCAGCAAAAGTGATAATTACAAAGATTCTAAAAAAATATATTTACTATTAGAGTTTATTATCGGAAATAGTCTACAAATATATCTGTATAAACTTAGTAACAAACCATTAATGTAAGAAAACCTTAGCAATAAAACTTACACGTGTATCTAAATGATTATATTGTAGGTCATTCAATAGTATTTGACAGCACTCGAATGAATGAATATGTCCATGTCAAAGTTTTTTGAGTACTAAGCACTTAAATCAACAAAAGGCCAGTACTCAAAACCTAGTTTGTTGCTAAATATACTTTAAACCTACTTATTGATGATTGCGAATGATACTGGTATATAACCTAGTAATAAAGTAACGTATTAAAAGATATAGATCCGAAATTTCAAACGCATGTTAGGTATGAGTTACTAAAAGCCCGCGTTTCACAGATAGACAGCACCCAACGTGATAGGTAGTGAACCATATCGACGTATATATGCACTGACTATTACATATCCCGAGGGATAAGCAGGTTTCCTCACGATGTTTTCCCTCACCGTTAGCGAACTGTAAATTATGTACGTAAATGAAAAACACATTAAAATTCATTGATACATGCCTGAACCGGGATTCGAACCTAGACCCTAATAAGAAGCCAGAAGTCCTTCCCACTTGACTGCAGTCACCTATACGACCTTCTAGATACGAAATACTAGACAACCTAGGACTTGTCTAATACTAAGTCTTTATATATTTGTTTTATATCTAGTCCTATAAACAAAAACGCATTCACGACCATTAACCCTTGCGGGGTAGTCAGAGGTTCAGGTGACCATCTCCGCAATTGCGAAGGTAGTAATTCTAAGGCCACCTCGAACCCACGTGTATCCTATAATCACCTTCTGTTACACGCTTAAAAGAAAGAGAGTTACAAAACAAAACAAAACAACCGCGTTCACAACCATTAACTCTCGAGGTGTAGTCAGAGGTTCAGGTCTCCATCCCCGCAATTACGAAAGTAGTAATTAGTAATGGTCATCTCGAACCTACGTGTTGACAAGACAGTCAGTACTGAATGTGACAGGTGGTAAGCCATGTCACAATTTACAAGCACTAACTATTACCTGTTCGGAGAACAGGCAGGCTTCCTCACGACGTTTTCCCTCACCGTAGTATTCGACGCATTACGTAAATGTATTTTTATTACGAAAATGTACATAGAAATTCATTAAATTTCATTTCCATTGTCACATGTTCCAGTAGGATCTGATCCTTGTACCCACTGATACAGAGTCAAGCCCTAAACAACTGAGCTACCTCAAATAGAACAAGAAAGACACTTATTTACTATGTAACTAAATCCCCATAAACACAAAACCTTGTAAGCTTGTTAAAACGCCTTAATAAATGCGTACTAGTACAAACACAAGTGAAAGGGCATTGTCTGGCCCCGCCCACTCGAAGTCTAGATAAATTATTAATATGGAATATGTTATCGAGAGTACTTAGCTGTTTGCACAAGTTTCGCTCTTACGCCCACAGATGGCGTGTGCCGGGTAATGAGTGTGTAATGAGAATTTTTGGTTTGAGTTGTAGGTCAAAGGGTAAGGACAAGGTTCTGGGTTCGATTCCACGGATCTGCATGGTAAAAAGGTAATTTACTGTTATTAATGTACATTTTAATTCTGTTTTTTCTACAAGAGAATTGAAAAATCCTATTTATGCAGAAAAGTGTTTCTATTTATAATTTCAAAATCAGAATGTGAATCAGTTCCTTTTTATGGTTAGAGAAAACATTGTACGGAAACCCAGCATTCACTTAGATAAAATAATTTCCACCTATCACATTGGGTGCTATATGGTGCAAAATTAGTTACAATGTATACCTATATATAAACCCCACTAATCAACAACGTAGATGGACACACAAACCTAAGACTGTACAAGAAACAACAATGTATATATTACGTATGGTTCTGTTTGCATAAGTTTCATTATTACGCCTACTAGTCGAAGTGTGGCGAGTAATGAGTGTGTAATTAAAATTTGGGAGAGTGGGCTTTATTATTCTAACGTCAAGCAAGGTACGTTTTTCCGTGCTAGTTGGGAACTTAAAGAAAGCTGATATCTGCATTTCTTTATGGAATGTCTTTTAGGGATGTGACGAAAATATTAATTATCTATATATATCACTACATAGTATAAAACGAAGTAACTTTCTTTGTCCCTATGTCCCTTTGTATGCGTATATCTCTGAAACTACGCAACGGATTTTGATGCGTTTTTTTTTAATAGATAGCGTGATTCAAGAGGAAGGTTCATATGTATAATAACATCCATTAAATAGTGGAGTAGGCTATATATTCCATACCCGTGCGAAGCCGTAGCGGGTCGCTAGTATACAATATTTGCAATAAATGATTTAACTATATTATAATAATGTCTTTAAAGAGATAGACGTGAGTG
Organism: Leucoptera coffeella; assembly: GCA_030578115.1. Classification (NCBI taxonomy): domain Eukaryota; kingdom Metazoa; phylum Arthropoda; class Insecta; order Lepidoptera; family Lyonetiidae; genus Leucoptera; species Leucoptera coffeella. The sequence goes on along the minus strand of JAMBLF010000563.1, from coordinate 196,160 downwards.
TATTTTCAGTATCTTTGAATGCAATAGTTGCTTTAAGGTGTATATTGCAAGTGACAGAGAAATGATAGATTATCTGATTTACTATTAATTAAAGTGAGGCTCAATCTTGGACATTTTTAAACTTACACATTTTCTTCAAATGTGTACAGATTCTGTGACACAATCTTAAAAGTTTAATGGCATTCACAATAAAATATTTATGATATATTGCAATCCCATCACACTAAACATTCAATTACTTCTCTCAACATCTGAAATCTCAGGAAGCAAAAGCAGCTAGAAGCATTTTATATGCTATAAATTAAAAATATCGATACACAAATATGCTACTACAAAATCGAACGCATTCAATAAATTAAAACACAGATGACTGCATTCAAAATATCTGAGGACACGATTGTACTTCGCCGATTTAAAAGCCATCTTCACCATTATAACTTGATCCCTAGTTTGTACTGAGCGTTATATCAAGGAGGGGTCAATGAATTCTGGTTTCCAACGACCTATTGGCAAAATATTTTATGGCGTTGCAACAAATCAATGCTATTGTACTGTCGTGTTGAAAATACCAAAACTTTGTTACATTTATTGGGTTTATGTTATTTATGGGCCTCGTTGAGAAAAGTATTTGAGTCTATTTGTATGGGATGGTTGAGTGTTTGATTTCGTTATGTATGGCTAAGTTATAAGGGTGTTTGAAGGTAATGGTGGGTGCAAAAGTGTTTTAATAATAAATATACGAGTACTGAGAAAGATTCGTATGATTGATACAATAGATAGATAACTTACCAAAGCATTGGATTGATTGATATTTTGACTTTTTTGTCATTTTCAAACACTTTTTGTAAAGAAAATGTGGACAAAAGGAAAAAGAGCGTAAACTTAAACAACTTTAGCAGTTTTCTTTAATTAAGATCTAGAAATTTCTATTCTACTTATAATGCGTACGTACGCGTTCACGACCATTAACCCTTACGGGGTAGTCAGAGGTTCAGGTGTCCATATCCGCAATTGCGCTAACTATTACCTGTTCTAGGAACAGGTAGGTTTCCTCACGATGTTTTTCCCTCACTGTAGTATTCGACGCATTTCGTAAATGTATTTTTATTACGAAAATGTACATAGAAATTCATTAAACTTCATTTCCATTGGTACATACTTATAATTATATTCTACTTATGATAATTATGGCTATTTCTGTTATGTTAAAAAATATATTTATTGGAACTAATATAGGCTTACAAATACATCACCTCACTATAACAAGCACTATATAACATAAATTAAACCATAAATAACACTTGTCTCCACACCAGTCCACCCCAAGTATTACAATCTGTACTTTAAATTTTATTTATGAGGTGTGATGACCCTATTTGTAAAGAAATAAATATGAAACCTATTTAAGTGTGTATCAAACAGTTTTTAAGTAACGGGAGTGCATTAAATACTGTTTAGGGTAGCCAGGCATGAAGGTTTTAAATGGCGTGACCGTGTTACCTTTGTGTTCTCAAGGGTGCTAAAGATACCATATATACAAGGTTGTTATGGTTAAAGAGATGGATAGGATTGAGGTATGAGAAATGCTTAGTCATATTAAGTATCGCTCCGGCTTCGCACGGGTATAAAATATATAGCCTACTCCACTATTTAAGGGATGTTATTATACATATAAACCTTCCTCTTGAATCACTCTATCTATTAAAAAAAACCGCATCAAAATCCGTTGCGTAGTTTCAAAGATTTAAGCATACAAAGGGACATAGGGACAGAGAAAGCGACTTTGTTTTATACTATGTAGTGATAGTGATAATAATTTTTTATAAGTGCAAATATTTAAATATTTTCTCTTATTTTGATACGTGACACGTGACATGAACACGTGGGTTCGGGGTGGTCATAGAATTACTATCTCCGCAATTGCAGAGATCACTTTCCTTTGACTACCCTAAGGGTTAATGATCGTGAAAGAGTGTTTATATGTGTTTAGTATGTTTAATAGTTAAGTGTACCTAAGTATATTATATTACTTATAGCGTCTGTAGCCCAGTGGGTAAGACCTCGGACTTCTTATGAGAAAGGTTCTAGGTTCGAATCCCGGCTCTGGCATGTACCAATGAATGAAATTTAAATACCTATGTGTTTTTCATTTTCGTACATAATATACAGTCGCTAACGGTGAGGGAAAACTTCGTGAGGAAACCTGCCTATCCCTCATTAGGTAATAGTCAGTGCCTATATATGGCGATACGGTTTACTACCTATCACGTTAGGTGCTGTATATCTAGTGCTACGCGGGCTTCGAATGACCCATACCGTACATGCCTTCGAAATTTTGTATATGGACACTTAAGTCTCTGACTATACCGCTATAATAAAAAAGAAATTTGTATACACAAGTCGTGAAGCGTATGTATGTATCTAAGTTATATAGATACCTACCTAAGTTACATCTAAGTAATCCCATCTGCAAATAAGCTGCATCTATCCGATGTTATATAAGTCCTATGCACGTTTTGATAATTAAGTTTAGCTCCATTCTCCATACAGCCTTGAATGCTTATGATTAAGGTATTAACATTAACATTACTTGGGTCTGACTAATACTTGAGCTTTGTTATTGTTCGATTCAGTCTGGTATTTGAATAAGGGCATTGGATATACTGTAGCTGTATTAAGCATATAGGTTTTGTTCTAGTTTAGGACATAGGAGTAGATACATACATATACATGACCTCTTATCCTTTTCGGGGTAAACAGAACCTCGTAGATAAATAATAAATATATTCTAGGTCACCTTATAGCATGTATATTAGGGCGTTTCTGAAAAATGACTTCATAATTAGATAGTCAATGAAACAATTATTATTAATGGTAAAAGTATAAAGAGGTATAAATACGAGTAATATGAATATCTGACATTTGCAAATCTAAAATATAAAAAAATTTAAAGTTTCTTTGTTTATATGTTTAGACACTAACTGTAAACTTTACCTATTGACCTGTATATCTGTACATCTCTATCTAAAGTTTCACATCTATAAATTCGCAAACCCGTGACCTTTGCAATACCCAAATCTCATGTAAACCTCCCATCCATCACTAGTGGAAACCGAAATCGTAAATCACCGATAACATCGATCATAAATCAATCGATTCATCTTTCGATTAGAATCGGTTTGCTTACGCGTGAAACAATCAGAACAGTGCACTCAGTTATCGCTACACTTGATCTTGAAATGGTGTAAGTTATAATTTTAACATATTTCGTAAAACAAAATATGCTTTCACCGTCACCATGTTCTGTTGGATTTTGATGAATAAATGGGGTGAAAACGTAGTGCTGCTTTTGCTGAAGAAAAACATACTGAGCTACGTATTGTCTAAATGTTATATACATAATTTTATGGCGATGAATTTTTCACCTATTACAATTGAGAGTACTCAACCAGTCATCAATCGTGAATTGGCCATAGATTTTCGTGGATACATATTAAAAAAGGTTTAAAAAGTAATTAGTAAGTATTTCTTACTACACTCTTATTAGCACTGTGTAATTAACATTTATCTTATTATATACTTTTATTACACTTCCCAAAGCTAAGTCTAATAGGTATTTTATTTACAACTGAATTCACATGATTATTAAAAAACTAACTTACTTGTTATTCTACATTATTTATAAATAATTTAATCATAAGTCTATAAATAAAATATGTGAACAAAAAATAATAGTCTAATAGTACAATAATTTTAGAAATAATTTATAATTGGGCTTACACCATTCCACAACCAAATCACTAATGCTCGCTGGCGATCGATGTTGATGTATCGATCCGACGATATTTGGAAGCGAAAGTGACTTATTATTGTGCTCCGGACTCTTGACGTGAGCTTGAAGCGGTCAAAGATCAAATTGGGTTTATGGGTATTGGGAGCAATTGGAAAAATTTAAGTTATACCTTTATGTATCATCGCATTCGTGATTTTGTAAGGAGTGGATAGAATTATCAGAGTCTATGTTAGTAAGTATCGAATTAACCAGTCTATAGCAGTCCAATGCTGGACAATAAGCCTTGCCAAAGATACCGGATACCTTCTCAATACATGGTGATTAATTTTGTAGTAATATATTTATTATTAAGCAAGTAATTAAAAGTTAATTGAAAATAATTTAATATACACCAAAAAATACGTACAGATGCTTAGAAATTAAGGTTGTGCTGCCATTATGTACCATTTCATATTTTTATTTTCTCTTTTTTGCTGTATTCTTTAAAAATATCTTCTACGTCTCTTTTGTCATAATTATCCCTTTTTGGGTTGTTATAGCTTCAATATAAAACTTTCTTGGTGACGATATTATAATACTGTATCAGTGACACATTAATAATCTTATACCCAATTGATTCTCAATCCCTTAATCACATCCTACGACATGTTAAGAGAAAAGCGGCTAGTTAGCATTCTACTTAGGTCTTAGATCTTTCAATAACACCCTTCCAATATAGTTTATCCCTCACTAATGCCTAACAATAGGTCTTACATTTAGCTTTGAGCGTCGGCGGCTCAGAGGTGTGTAATTTCGCGCTCGTTAACTGGGTACGTGAGGTCACAGGTTCGATTCCCGGCTAAGTGTTTCGCCGTTTAATGTGTGAGCTCATTGTGAATGTGCTACGATTTATAGCTGAGAGTTATGTGAGAATACTAGATTGGTATGGGTTTCTTAAATGACCTAGGAATTCTAACTAGCTGCCTATCTTTCTGGAGTGTTGTAAAAGGTTCTTGTACAATGAAAACAACTAACAAGAGAAAAACCTTTTGACATAAAATACAATTTATTTTCTAAATATATTTAACCAAATTTAATTATTTGCACTTAATGTCTTTTATGTTGGCCCCGCGCACTGAATGGGAGAAGTACCTCTGAAAGTCCTTTGCGTAGATCGCCGTCACCAGGGGCTCTGAATTAGCCCTGTCCTCAATCTCTCCGCTGGCGAGACACTAATTGTGTCGTGGCTGGCACTGCATCCTTTTCACTGATAGTCGTCCACTTCTCAATTGATAGCCTTCGGGTATTCCTCGAAGTCGGAATCACTCGCTCCAATATATGCGGGAAGACACAACACAGTATTAGTTTATAGGAATACTAAATAATTCACCCGCGCAATGCGGACGACTTTTCCGTTGGGCAGATCCCCAAGAAAGACCTCGATTTCTCTTCTCTTCGTCCCATGAAGCTTTTCCCCTAATCTAAATCAGAATTTTGTTTTTCTTTATCTTTTGACACTCAAGATCAACAATCAGGTCGAACTAATCCTCTATGGCTTCATGGTAGCAAAATAATAAAATACTCTATGGCTTCATAGTAGCAAAATAACATAACAATAACATAACATTACAGTGTATTAGGTGATTAGATGTTTATAGAATCGATGGTGCGATGAGCTTGCAACCTGTCACCAATGTTCCATATTACAGTGTTCACAGACGTCCTATGCATATTGATTGTACATAAATTATATCTTTGAAATTTTGTTCACCCTGAAAGCCTACCCATTTATTCTAATTATTTATAAAATCGCAAAACAGTACAGTATTTTTATGTGCCAGAACTTAGCTAGCTCAGAAAAATGCACATACATATATTCACGCCTCTAAGTCCCTAACGGGATAGGCAGAGACTATCATTCGCCACCTGGAACGATCCTAACAAATCTCTCTTGCTTCATACATGCTCTTCTGTTCTTCGCACTATAAAGAATGAATAAACGCCTTAAGAAGAATGTTTCCTATTTGATCTGTATATGTACTATGCGGTCTTCTTCTTTCAACTCAACCTTACACTTTCGCTATTTTTGTAATAATAATAAAAGCGTTTATTCACAGCCACAAAAACATACACAATACAAAACGTTTACAATTAAAACTTACAAACCAGGGGATAAAACTTGTGTATGATATTGTCGCAGCAAAAGGGTTCCAACTCAGCTGGGTATGTTGCATTTGATAGCAAACGCAACGCTGGTCTTATGTTGGAACCATTGGAGGGCAACGTTTATATTATGAAGAATAGTGAAATAGTGTATAACTTAAATATTCAAAATAAATATATAAATACATATGAAATGTAACTAAGATATGAATTTAATTTCTTTCGTAGTCATCCTTATATCCATACATACTCCTATGGATGAAAGTATGGTTTACATATCAAATCAATAGCACCTAGACCTCCTCAGTCCCTTCTAATCAACAGGTGCCTGCGTTTGATTGTGGCGAGATTGATACACTGATTTCATTTGCCAACGTGAACTCAACCTTTGCTGGGGCGTGGGAGGCTGTGTGCCGGAGATGGAGCCTTCCTGACGCGTGCAGTTAGTTATATGTCCGTAAAAATATATGTTTAGAAAATTAGAACACTACTACGCCGATTGAACTACCCCTTTGGTAGGTTTAAAACTTGTGTTAAGGGTACTAGTCAACGTAAATTTAAGATATATTTTCTTAATATACAAATTTAAAAACATAATATATAGTATATATAATATACAACCTAAATGGAAAGCAGAAGAAAAGCATAGTGGTAACTCTGTCTCTATCGGGTATCGATCCCGGGACCTCGTGATTAGCGTTCAGGTGGTTAACCAAAATAAAAGTCATGGAGGTACTCACTATTTTCTGTCCATTATAATGAACTATTAGATATACATAGACTTAAGTATTTGTATAAATACACATTAACGGTGTAACAATTTTTACAAATAAGTAAGTGAGTATAGATTTTATAATATAATAATAATATTTGGACATTATTACATCAATTGAACTAGCCCCTTGGTAAGTTCATTTAAGACTTGTGTTAAGGGTACTAGTCAACGTATATTTAAGAAATATATACATATTATAGATAGATAAATACATATATAGCATATATAATCAACGACCAGACTGGAAAGCAGTAAAAAAGCGTAGTTCTTATTTCTGCCTCCACCAGGAATCGAACCCAGGACCTCACGATTAGCGGTCCGCTGGCTAACCGATCGCGCCACGGAGGTCATCGAAAAATATTGACGAGGATTAAGAGAAATAGATATCCGTGATGTCGTTACTAAAGCATGGTTTGTACATATATTCAAAGCGCTAAAATCTTCCCTTATTTAAGACTATTATTAGGAAAAAATCCATAAAAATATACGTAATAGTAACGAAATTATCATCCAATATTACTTATAAGTATATCCCTCAATCATCAAGAGACATATTTTCAATCTATTTTCAATACCAAACTTTTACATTAATTCTCCAAAAGCACCATACGAGAACAGCCCACACGTATGGCCTCCGATTATGCAGAACCAATGCGAAAGAGCTCTCATCGCAAAGGAATTAGGAGACGAAACCCTTTCAATTGGGGGTCAATTAGGCTGGTTGTTTATGCTTTTGCTTAATAGATGGAAATTAAAATTTTGTTTATGTCTGTGATAAGGTATGGCTATCATGCTTTTAGGTGTATTTAGAAGAGTAAGTAATAGATGTTAAGTCAATCTTTAATATCCAGTGGTACATGTGTGTCCACTATATACATATGCCATTTATGACCACTTCGACTTGACTCTGGAAATAGTCAGCATTCGAGGTAGTAGGTAATATTTCATTTAGACGTATAGTAGCAGATTATTTCTTGTAGTGATAAATAAATAGCATGCTCACTATGCTTTATAGAACTGATCAATGTTGCCTATAATTGTGATAAAATATCCCAAATCTCAATAGTGATCGCCAAGTACTAAACCATACCGACTAAACAAAAACAAAACAAACAAACGTGTTCACGTCATTTAAACCCTGCAGGGTAGTCAGACCTTCAGGTATTCATCTCCGTAATCACGTAGGTAGTAATTCTATGGCTAACTCGAACCCACGTGTTGACCAGATTGTCAGTACTTAATGTGACAGGTGGTAAGCGATGTCGCCATTTACAATCACTAACTATTACCTGTTCGGGGAACGGGTAGGTTTCCTCACGATGTTTTCCCTCACCGTAGTATTCGATGCATTCTACGACGTCTAATTCATTCAACTTCATTTCCATTGATACATGCTCAAGTGGAATTTGAACCCTGTACCCACTGATACAGAGTGAAGCCCCAAACAACTGAATTACGTCGAATTACACCCACTAAAATACTGTATAAACTACTTAATACCTCTTTTAACAAATTAAAAAAGCAGCTGGTTACACCAATGAAATCCCCCAACCGCACGAGACTAGCAATCAGAACTCCATTAATAAACATACGGTGTCAAATATTAAGATTATGCGAATGCAAAACTGATGCACGCGGTATTACTATGTGGGACCATTCTCGGGCTATCGGCTTAAGGAACGGACACGCGGACGCGACAGAAGAATAATGTGAATATTAGAATACTAGAAAAATAGATAAAGTACAATATTACTTGTTTACCTAAGTGTTAAAGTATTAACTGTTTTAGAGTAATCATCTTTTGCGACGTTTAAATATACATAAATAAATATCCTAACTACTGAGTTATAGTTTACTTATTACGTGGGCCAATTCAGGTTTCAATAAATGGCTCAAAGTCTTTCCAAAATTCTGGGAATACGTAATATTTTTGATACTTGAATGAACTATGAGAATGGTTTCATAGGTAATTCAAAACATAACCTGCTTTTAGAAGAGGTATCTATGTAGCCATTACTCAATACTAACATAGTCCTCAATAACCAAACATATAAACACGTGTAGATTTATTTTAGAATATTACATAGTACATATATACAAAGTCATTCTTATCGATAGCCTGTACGTACTTATACTTCGCTAACCCTTTTCGTATATGCTCTTCATTCTTCATACTACCTTCACTTTAAAACATATATAATATAATACTCAAGTACTATTAAGTCGCGCCAGTAAACCGCCCCTTAAGCCTATCTAGGCGTGTGAGCTTGCTCTCTTTGCCCTTTCCCATAGACGGGCGTGGGCCGCGGGATGGCCCACCGTCCGATACTCGTAATAGCATGTGGAACCAATCCACCTTTAGGGACGCGGGTTGAAAGGTAAGGCCTTAGTTATGCCTAAGTTATACCTAAGACAGGATATGCATATAATATATCTCTATATTATATCATAGCTGCTTGGGGCTTGACTCTGTATCAGTGGGTATAGGGGTTCAAATCCCGCTTGAGCATGTACCAATGGAAATAAAAAGGAGTGTAAGTCATTGCGATGTGATAGCAACCTACCCATGTTCCTTATCAATGCCATCACAACCCTATTAGTTATTCTCAAATTGACATACACAATATACTTCTAACATTCTGTCCACCCAGGCAGACATACGAGCTCTGAATGACTAGATACACTATATAGAAGAGTCACCTTGATGTTAAAAGCTTGCCACAGCATGAATGAACGAACAAGTCGTGACCGGGCTCATAATAATTGATTCTAGTAAAGATATAACTCGAATTGTATATGGAAATGGTTTTATGATTCAACTGCTGTACTGTTAGATTCATCAATGAAGGTTTCTGTGTGTTTAAGGCTGCGATTAATAAAGCTGAGCTAGTTTGAGACGTAGATAGAATGTTAAATGGCTGAGGCCTAAGTTTAGTAATGTGTTTTAGCACAATTGTAGTTGAATATCACTTCAGTAGGTGTAAAGTTGGTAGTGGATTAGCGGGTGTCCAATTTTTTCTTTAAAATTGCTATTTCACGAATAACTTCACAATGTTACGAAAGTGCTATTGAAATGATATTTTGAAAAAATAATTCATCAATCATAAAATAGAGAGGTGGGATAGAAACTAATCACCGTTATAATAAAATAGATATTGACAACTTCAGTACTATTGGTAAAAGAAAGAAATGTATTTTATTGTAAAAAGAATGATGACTATAACCGTTTTCGGGTCTTATTAGTTGTTCAGGGACCACCCTGGGCTGAGCTTTAAGACAGTTCACAAGCACTATAATATAATAACCATAATAATCTTCAGTTCAATTACCACTTACACGACAATTCCACATCGACGCCAGCTGGTTACATTCCACTCCAATCCCAGACCAGCACGAGGCATGAATGGCAAAATGAACGTCAAAGGCGCATTCGAGGCTCCGGGATCGTGCCATTTCATCTCGCTCGGGCACAAGGACCCAGCGACGGATTCAGTGAGTGTAATCACTATCTAAGACATGCTCACTCAATGGTGCATAGAGGTGGGAATTTGTGGAGGTGGTATTTTAGTATGTATGGTTATGTTGTTAGTATGTATGCCAGTTTTGCGTAAAATATGTATTATTAAATAAATATTTGGGACACATATATGTAATTATAAAATATGGAAAGGTAAAATTAATATTTGGGACACTGTAACACGAATTGGACTAATATCTTGGTAATTTAAATTGAGACCGGTATTAAAGGTCTACGTATGTATATTTAATGAAAATACATATATTTCATATATGTATAATCAACGACTAGACTAGAAAAATGAAGGAAATCGTAGTTCTTTCTTTCTTCACCGGGAATCGAATCTGGGACCTCACGATTGACAGTCAGGATGGTCGTGCTAACGAATATTATACTCGTACAAAACTACGAACCAAATAGGACTCAACATGGTAAATCATTCGAAAAAATCCGTTGGTTTGGTAATTTCAATAGACTTTCAAGACTCTGACTTCTCTGAAGTAGTCCGAGTTAGTAGTAAAAAATATCGACACTAGCAGATGATGATATTCACTAACAATACCAAATTTTTTACATAATCTTAGTGAAATTAAATAAGAAAGCGCATAAAAAGTTAAGAAGATAACATTTTTAACTTTCACATCACTTGTAGTAATGTGAAGAAGTCTTACTGCCTAGCAGAGAATTTAACCTCAGAAAAATTTATCAATCACGTTTGTCGAAAAACACCATTAAATACATACATATACGTTCACGTCCTTTAATCCTTTTCGGGGTCGACAGAACCTTGGAGATATTATGGTAATATTGGGGTTCTGATTTTATATGGAACATTGGTGACAGGTTGCTAGCCCGTCGCCTATTAGATTACCCTATATTTCCCCTATTAATAAAAGACACAAGTAGGTATAATTCTACATACCACATCCTTCCCAACCTACCTCCGAGCACCGGATATAACTCGCTCATAGTTCCACGGCCATCTTCGAGACAAAACAAACACAACCCCGATGAATGGCTACACAGTCATGAGAACTGAACCCGATACCGATCCAACCACTGTGCCTACCGAGTCACTGAGGCTTTGGGTAAATGTATGGCTATTTTATTTTATTGGTCGGTTGTTTGCTAATCTTTCAGGAGTCTATTGTTTTCTTCTTTTTGTGTAAGTAATAGTTTGAACTTGTTGAAGTAAATTTATATACAGACTAAGCTTAAATACTCCTTATAGACAAAAAGAAATTCTTTAGTAAGTTCTACTTCATATTTTATTTGTTGTTGCGATCCAAGGTGTAAGAAAAAAGGAACGTATGTATATGTAATGGAAATAAAAAAGTGTTTGTAAAAATGTAATTAATGGACAAATGGAGATACGTGATCTCTGCCTACCCCTCTACAGGGAATCAGGCGTGATGTGTATGTATATATGTATGTATGTAAGCCTAGATAATTATGAAAAAGGTAGTTAGTTTAATTCTAAGATAGCCTGTTATAAGCCTCTAATTACAATCTACAATCAAACTACATTTCGGTCGTTTGGTTTTATACAAACGAACGAACATATTCAAAACCAATGACTATTGTGGGGTAGTCAGAGGTTCACGTGTCCCTTGACAATAGCGTAGTATATAATAGATTTATTATATACATACTACTATATACTATATATATATACTACCTTGGCGTGTTAACTAGATATGTACCTAATATGACAAGTAGTAAATTGTTTTGCAAGTACTAAAAATTAGCAATTCGATTGTCCCAAACCAAAATTTAGTAAGAGCCATTTAGAAATTTTTACAAAAGAAGCAAAACAAACTCAATTACGTTTCTGTCCAAAAGTCTAAAGTTATAAAAGCAATAAGTATAAACTTTAGTTCTGAGTGCGTAATTGCAGCTAGTCTTATTGCATTAGACACAGTTTTGTAATAAATTGAGAAAGATCGAAAAACACGGATATGAAAACAAAATGACTCTTACTACGTTTTGGTTTGGGACAGCCGAATTTTGTCGTGAATTAACTGTCACACTATCTAATACTATCCTTACTACCTTACTACATCGATCATCATAATTTACTATTACGCCATCACATAACGTATAGTTGATGCGTTTAATCAGTTGTCGTTTGCCACACCAATCGTGGTACGCGATTTGTCGCATTACCTTTTGATTTACGACTGAGCGGCTGAGTAATTATTTGTCACACGGACTACATCGATCTAAGCGTCTAAGTGATATAAAATAAATACTGCAGTGAACGAACCCGTTCAGGTTTGAGTCGGGGCTATGAGAAAGGCGAAATGAGACATTAATTGATAAATATATGCGATAATTTATTATTTTAAAATTTCTGTTATTAAAATATCGTTTTTGTTTCTGAAATAAATAAATAATTAATATTTTACTTAATTACTATTGACCATTCAAACAACAGATTTATTGCTTAGACAATCTACAAGTCTCTTTAAAACAACTATAGTAGTAGAATATCTATTCGGCTATGATTAAGAAAACTCTTACCAATATTCCACTCTACCATGACATATGACAAATCGAGTTATATACTAAAGAAGGCTGATAAGATTTCGTTTTTATAAATCTATACTTTTCTAAAAGGAATTTTCGGATATAACCCAAATAAAAGATAAACAAAATTTTTGCTGTTTAAAATTGAAGCTTAATATAATTATCAATGTAAAATTAAGTTTATTCTGACAAAGTAGAGCTATGTTAGTTACTTTGTTCTACTGTAACCTAAAACATTAAATGCTAGAATTAGATGTAATTGCTCTAAGACTTTTATCCGTAACATATGTATATAATTCAAGAACGAAAACACTTTATTCACTGCATATGACATTTATATAAGCACAAATATTGAATAACAAATAGGAAAACTTTAATGCAGTGAAAAGCTGGTGCCTATCTACTCGTATCTACCCACGTATATATTTATATTTTTTAATAAAAATATCATAACGAAATGCGTCGAATACTACAGTAAGAGAAAACATCGTGAGGAAACTACCTGTACCCCGAACAGGTAATAGTTAGTACTTGTAAATGGCGACTTTCCTTACCACCTGTCACATTGAGTACAAACTATCTGGTCAACACATGTGTCCGAAATAGTTATAGAATTACAACCTCTGCTGGATACTTGAACCTCTGACTCCGAATGGATTAATAGTGAGCGCGTTTTATCTATTCTCGTTCCCCGCTGTTCTCATGGCCCCACCGCGAGGGTGTCTGCTTAATGGCCGGCGATATATCGTCGATAAGCTTCAGAGATAAGACCTCACGTGATGTCCAGTCGCAGTGTAATGTTAAGATGCCCATTCGTGTTTCTTCCTCGGACGGTTTGCTTAAGGTGCTGATGCTGTGGTGTGTATGTGGAGGGATATGGATGGTAGGGGAAAAGTAATTTGTAGGTAAAGGGGTGCAATAGTACTGATGCTGTACCTGGTGTGTATGTGGAGGGTGGATGGTAGGGGGAAAGGTAATTAGTAGGCAAAGGGGTGCAAAGTTTATATTTGTTGGTTTTGCTGATGTTAAGGAAATGGTCCATTTCAGCCAGTGAGGGGTAGTTCATTTTTAGTAACATTGAATTACAAATGTTTCATAAAATAGTTAGTAAGTGGTGTTTTATGATAGCATGTAATGGTACATATTCACTGATGCCTATTTCGAGACAGTGGTAAGTTTCCTTACGATGTTTTTTCATATCTTTTACTGAAGTGTTCTTTAATTACGTAATTTAAAATAGAATATTTTGAACAACAAGAAAAATCTATTATTACTCAACCAACAGAAAATTAAACTCAGAACCAGACACAATACATATGTACATTACATACGGCATACCATCTTCACATTCATATTAAGCAATTCATTAACATGCCATCATAAATTAAGTACTGACTATCAGGTCAACACGTGGGTTCGATGTGGCCATAAAAACTACCTTCGCAATTGCGGAGATGAATACCTGAACCTTTTACTACCCCGCACGGGTTATTGGGCAAGAACGCGTTTGTCTTTTGCCATCATAGCCTTAAGTTAGATATTTATTTTAAGTACTAGCTTTAATTGGGCTTCGGTCTAGATTAGGCGGGGATATACTGGTGTGATTGTGATCTGGGGCTTCTACACGATAGCTGGGATGTTGCACTAATTTATTCTGCTCCTTTCCCTTACTCCTCTTTTACGTAAGCGTCTAGTGTTCTTGTTTGTTAGGGAAGTAGAACTTAAAGTGAAGTATTTCTTTATATATGACAATTAGTAAAGAAAATTGCACTTAAAAGACTCCGGTTAATCGAAGGTTTAAAAATGATTATTAATTATTATTTGTTTTAATATTATTTGATTCAAATCCGTGCAAATAGCATGGGGCTACTAAGAGAAAAGGTGTTATGACATTAATACGGCGACAGGCTAGCAATATGTTACTTTTATTCCATACCATTATTACGTGAGTGGTAAAATGTCTGTTAAAAAATGGGTGCTAAGAAGCAATTTTATGATAGATGTTCAATTATGGATCTCATTCTACCCTTGAAAGGATAGCAATTATACCAATTTACTTGCATACCTATTGTTACCAGTCTTAAGACTTTAAGTCATATTTTATAGAATTGGTAGTTACTTGGTTGGCTGACAAACCAAATGATTACCTTAATTTTATAACATACATACACATCACGTCGATTCCCTGTAGAGGTCACGGTTCCTCATCTATCACGATCCTGATAAACCGCTTATAAGACTGTATATTATAAGTTTATACAATATATATTATAAGTTAAGTAGAAGAAAAACATTGTTATCTAATTTACCCTTACATACAAAGCTATATATCACTACAGGCTGTGACTGTAATCAAACATGACACCTAACACGTTAGAAACTGACTATATAGTGAATAGGCATTGTATATGATAGTCAGTCAATTTACCACCATCTATCACGTTATAAACAGACTATATAGTGGATAGGCATTGTTCATGCGAAGATGATAGTCACTCAATCCACTACCTTAAGGTGAACGATCTTGAAGCGTTCACTTTTTGCACTATCCGTTTAATGGTTCACCATTAGAGTTGTTTATGAAAATAATCTAGCCAGCTCGCCACCGAACATATGTTACGAGCTAATAAAGTCTAAAATGCTGTTAACGTTAATATAAATTCACACATTAAACGCTATTATTTGTGCGTCGCAGAGCAAAGTGAAATGGCCTTTATTAGCGGAGATAACGGAGTAAGGTAGGTTTTGGTTAGTGGCTTTGCTTGAGATAATATACATGTGTATTCTTTTGATAGTTTGGAAAATGTAATATAATGATAACTAGCTGGTTCTGTCCATATAGGAAGAATGAATTAAAGGTTAATGCAACCAACTTTTAGTAGTAAACTGTAACTAATATTTATGTTATCGCAAGTTTCCGAATATAGTACATATTTACAACTTGTGATAAACATAAGTTGAACTTATCACACAAAAAACATAAAAAATCAAAATACTGTGAGCTATAAAACTTCTCACATAAAAAACCAACTAACTGATAAAATTTCAGCAGTTGAAGACCTCACATCTATACAATATCAATGCTAGTAACTCAAGCCTCTATATATCTCGCAATAAATACGATCACGATGCCTATATATAACAAACAAACACCCAAATTCACTAAAATTCATTTGAATCCGCAAACAAACATTCGCGTCACCCACGAAGCCTTTTAGTATTAATGCAGCGATATTTATTCTAGTTTTAGTATCTCAGCGCTATAAATTTAAACAGTGGCTACTGTAAGGGTTATTGCTGGGTGAATCTCTATCTTTTACGCTGCTATATGCAGCGCTATTTTGCTGATAATGGTTGCGTTTGTATGAGTATGTTGTATCATATTTTTATTACATATACATACGTATGAGGTGTATATATGTTGATGAGGTCCGATTGGTATGTCAGGATCGAGATAAACGTCAACCTGTGGTCTCTGCCTACCTCTCTGTAGAGAATGATAGTATATTGACAAAAAGAATGTATGTAGGTGAAGTGGAAGGGTGGTTACGTAGGGGCCGGCCCAATAGGACATATGACAGACAGATAGAAGACATATTGATATAAAAAGGGCGACGTTAGTATCACCTATAACCGCTGAATGTGTATGAGTGTCAATGAAGCGAAAGTGGTTTGTTTGATCGAGACAGATGGGGAACCGTGATCTCGCCTACACCTATATAGGGAAACGGGCGTGATGTGCATGCATGCATGTGTTCCGTCAGTTTTCTTTTCGATATCGATATAAAACCTATTTCAGACTATCCATATACAGATACAAATGATATTACTTAAATCTAAAAAGAATACATATACATTCACGCCCTTCAATCCCTTTCGGGGTGTATAGAACCTCGGTGATATAACATTGCCTAGGTTACCTTTTAGCATGAATATTCAGGTTGTGAAGTCATTATAGAACATTGGTGTCAGGTTGCATGTCTATCGCCTTATGGATTAGTCGATTCCAATGGCATGCCGGGATGAACGGCAGCTAGTAAGCATTCTTTTTACATCTCTATCACAGGAATCAAAATATGATTTAACCATAATACGTATAAATGTTAACCCCTTAACGCCGTTCCCAAGATTCACACGCGACACCCGTTGGAATAGTGAGCGACACGACTGTCGCCGAGTGCTCGCATCGACACATAAATTACGGACGGAGTGGAGTCGAAACGTTTTGTCTCAACTCTTGAACATTGCATTATGTGCGGCGGAGTAGTTTTTGTGAGGTAAAGGATAGTGTTAAATAAATTAAAGTATGAATCATATGGTTATCGAAAATTGAATGGAGTTTTGTATATGATGACGTTGTTGTCTAGCCCCATTTCATCGTAGAAAGTTTTCTTTTTGCGAAAATTAGTAATGTTCGTAGTAAATTACTGAATAAATATGAAGTTACCTGTTAAACTAATTTATTTATAAATAAATTAATAAAATATTTGAGCCTAATCAAATATTTAATAACGCTCTAATTCCAAAATGCAGAGATATGCCGAACTATAATATGTATTTCAAAACTTAATATTATGTAAAGATACAAAATAATCACAGCATAAGGGTTAAAAAAACTGCTACACCTTTAATCACCTCTAATGAAATATGAAAGCATATGAAACTAAAGTACATATTTTTTATACTGTAGAGGTCGCTTTTACCAATTTTACTTTAGTCACAGGTTCATATCCGTAAGAAAAGCATCTGATCCTCTTTATACTTCAGTCCTATACTCAAATTACTATTGCGTTTTGTTACACGACACTGTCTATAGGAACTTTTCTAAAAATAAAACTTTCCTCACAAAGTATTGTCTTACCCTTACATTTATCACTTGCGCAAGTTGCAAATAGTGTCACTCACTGACAAACCGCAAAAGCTATACCCCAATTCGAGTGTTATAACTCTTGCGTCTCGCGAGGTTCTGCCGTGCACGAATGATTCTAATGGGCTCTCCTATTTATTTATATTGTCATATTTAGATCCATGAATGTCGTGAGATGCGACAACAGGGTTAATGTAAACGAATGTTTCGCTATTTCCTTGCCTGGGGAATTTATAATGAGGAATATTGCATATCTGTGCTACGGTGTGTAATGTTCAAGATGTATTTTGAAGGGAAAACATCGTGGGAAAACCTACTTACTTATCACTTATGTAGGTGATGGTTAATTTGTCTGAACGGCAATATCACCACCTATTTAATTATACTAAATATTTGGTAAATCATAGGCTTTAACGGTGTTAAGTCTTCGTCGAGGTAATGATTGTCACTCTATCCAATTGACTGTCCAAAGGTGATGATTGTGAAGAGGATGCATAAGGTTACTTTATAAAGTAAGTTATTCAGATTTTTAGCTTGCTTCCTAAATTATGTTCACTACTTTTGGTCTACTTTATGGTCTAGTAATCAGTTCCTATTGGAATGCCAACTCTTCCTCTATAATTATAAAGACCGAATAGTTATTGTATCGATTATAAAGACAGAATAGTTATTAGGCGATACGCCAAGGTTTTATCTACTCCTAAAGAGATAAAATTCGATATATTTAATTTGTTCAGGCATGAAAACCAAACCGCTTCATACACCTTAACACACCACCATTAACACAACGCCAAACATTCTTCACATCGTCTAACTGTCAAATCTTTTCCCAAATAACTTAATTCCGTAACTGTCACAGTGACATTGTCTCACGCTTTTAAACCAGGGCTAAGTCAGTGAATGGAGAGGGGCCATTAAAAATACATCACAACTTTCATCGGTGTTAATTTGACAGAAAAAAATGATTGACATTGGTCACGGGTCACTGGAGACAGGTTGACGTGTGAAGGGTTAAGGTTGGGTCTTAATAATGTGGAATAGAGGTCAGGTTTGTTTGGCAATGGTTTTAGGGTATCTATGGTAAAGGTAGGTTAATTTTTTGAGGTACTTTAAACAAAATTATTACATTATATTATTATGGGGTTATGTGTAATGGCTTTTCATGATCTCTTTATAAAAAGTACATTATTACAAAGGCTGGTTTGTTTGTTTATAATAATTTTCAATATCCACCTTAGTACTCTTCTATGATACTACATATTACAACCTTTTATTTTCGCTTATTTAGCACCTATCTTTATCTTGTTGTAAGTTCTCGTTATAAGCAATTACACCTACATTTTATAATAAAGACAATATATCCCGTGCTAGACTAATAAATAATGCTAACTAGCTGCCATTCTTCCTGGCATGTCTAGAGTACGACTAAGAGACGAGGACCAGATAATCCGTTAGGCAATAGGCTGGCATCATGACACCATAACTTAAAAAAGTTACTATGGTGAGGGATTGGATTGGATGGAAGTGATGTATTAAAGGAAGTGAATGTACATACATATATGTATGTGTGACGACCTCTAGAGCGAAGTAAATCTAAGTCGCAATTAGTTAAACATAATTACCACAGATGACGCCGCCTAGAATAAAATAATAATTACACAAATCAATTTCCTAGTACGCGCAAGTAAAATATTTATCGGAAACAAAATATACACAAATTTCCAACTCAGGCCATTAGCCTGGACGAACACCTACCCAGGTTGGGAGCTTCCTATTTTCCTGTAGGACTCAGTGGATCCTACATATGTATAAATATCATACCAATACCGATACCAATGACTCCTAAGCGTTCGAAACCATATATAGACAGAACCCAACACATTTAAACCAACACACATCCCACTAAAGCCACCTGGCAAATAACTCCGGTCATGGGAGACGACATCGAAAAATGTGTTATTATTTATTTTATTGTTTTGTCACTAGAGATTTGTAAAAACGACTTTTTCGTAATAGACTCCGTGACTATTTTAATGGGCCCGTTATTTCTGTGTACCCCCTTCGTATCGGGTTACGTTGAATATGATTTGTTTGTGTCGTGAAACATAGAATACCATATATCATGTCTATATATGTAGGTTGTGATGATATTGATAGGTAACATTAGTGATAAGCTAGCAGTCCATGACCTGAATGCGACGTAGCTCAGTTGTTTGGGGGTTGATTCTGTATCAGTGGGTACAGGGTTCAAATCCCTCTTGAGCATGTACCAATGGCAATGAAGTTAGCTGATTTCCTGAGTACATTTTCGCAATAAAACACATTTGTGAGATGTGTCGAATACTACGGTGAGGGAAAATCGTGAGGAAACCTACCTGTTCCTTAAACAGGTAATAGTTCAATCAATCAATCAATCAGCCTATGACAGTCCACTGCTGGACGTAGGCCTCCCCAAGGCAACGCCACAAAACACGATCACTCGCGGCCCTCAGCCAACCACTACCAGCGACCTTTTTCAGGTCATCAGTCCACCTGGCAGGGGGGCGTCCCACACTACGTTTACCGAGACGCGGTCGCCATTCGAGAACCGCCTTGCTCCAACGGTCGTCGGTTCTGCGACAGACGTGACCGGCCCACTGCCACTTCAGCTTGCAACATCGATAGACAATGTCTACGACATTGGTTCTCTGCCGGATAATCTCGTTCCGGACTCTGTCCCTTAACGAGATACCCAGCATCGAACGTTCCATTGCTCGCTGAGCGACATGTAATCGGTGAGCCAGCCCGACCGTCATGTTCCACGTCTCGGCACCATACGTCATTACAGGTAGGACGCACTGATTAAAAACCCTGGTCTTAAGACACTGCGGTAGTGGCGACGAGAAGATATGACGCAACTTCCCGAATGCTGCCCAGCCCAGCTGCACTCTTCTGGAAATCTCACGCTCGAAGCTGTCCCTACCCATTTGCAGAGCCTGGCCCAGGTAAACATATTCCTGGACCACTTCGAGCGCCTCTCCACTGATCGTGATCGGCCCCGGGACAACGAGTTCGTTGAACATGACTTTTGTCTTGTCCAAGTTCATCCGGAGACCGACCGACCGTGAGGCAGCGTTAAGACTGTGCAGCATTCCCTGCAAATCCTGCAGCGACTCCGCCATTACGACAATGTCGTCAGCGAAGCGGAGGTGTGTGAGGTATCTGCCATTGACATTGATACCCATCCCAGTCCAATCCAGAGTTTTGAAGACGTCCTCCAGTGCGTTCGTAAACAGTTTCGGGGATATGACATCCCCCTGTCTCACTCCTCTGAGCAACTGTATAGGACTTGTCTTTTGGTTTTGGACTTGAACAGATATCGATGCCACGCTGTATAGGCTCCTCAACACCTGCACATAACGCCAATCGACCTGGCATCGCTGCAAGGATTCCAGAACAGCCCAGATCTCGATGGAGTCGAAGGCCTTCTCGTAGTCCACAAAGGCAAGACACAGCGGCTGGTTATACTCATGAGACTTCTGTATAACCTGCCGCACTGTGTGGATGTGGTCTACGGTACTAAAACCTTTTCGAAATCCGGCCTGCTCCGGCGGCTGGAAGGCGTCAAATCTTGAGGCCAGACGATTTGTGAGCACTCTCGAGAACAACTTGTAGACGTGGCTTAGGAGCGCGATAGGTCTATAATTCTTCAATAGGGTCTTGTCTCCCTTTTTGAAAAACAAGGCCACCACGCTCTCACTCCACGCCGTCGGGGTAGTCCCATTAGCTATGACGGAATTAAACAGGTGCTTGAGCTTCTGCAGGACTGGAGCTCCTCCCGCCTTTAGAAGCTCAGAGGTTATTCCGTATTCGCCGGGAGCCTTCCCATTTCGAAGTTGTTTGAGAGATATATAGAGAGTAATAGTTAGTGCTTGTAAATCGTAAAATGGCTTAGTTACAGTTACTCCTAAGCAAAGACAAAGACAAACACATTCACGATAATTAAACCTGGCGGGGTAATCAGAGTTTCAGGAATTCAGTAACGCAATTGCGCAGGTAGTACTTCTATCTGCCACCTCGATGCCTCTGTACTAAATGTGACAGTTGTTGTTGTTACCTTTTGCCTTTTACAAGCTCTGTACGTTTCTTCTTTTGAGATATGTATTTCCTTCACCTTAGCAGTCGGTGCAAAACTTCATTGCCATTGATACATGCTCCGAGGTACGAACAATGTACCCACTGATACAGAACCAAACCCACGACTGACCAATACTGAATATAGCTGATTAAATTCTAATCAAGTCCCATACCACCATAGGCACCTAGGCTCCATTCTTCAACTAACTTATGTACGGCGCCAACATTTATTATTTGGCACCACAATAACTTACCATAGCGTTCCTTCAACAATACTGGGCTTAGGCCACCTGCCTACCCATTCAAAGAAAGCAGTCGTAACTCTGCCCTGGGCTGCTAGCTTTACAGTCGCGATTATTTGTCAACGGATTAGACGTTAGGCCTAGGAGGAATGGAACGGTGGTTTAGGGTGCGAGGTTTTGGTTAGTAATATGTTTATACAATTTTTTATTTAATATACATAACATATAATATATGTTAACCCTTCTAAGTAGAGATTTAAAAGAAAGAGGTTTTATTACCTATTTTCCTAAAAGCTTGCCCCGCAGCCCAGTAGTCACCTCTTAAATTATTAAAAGAAAAACATCTATGAAACTACCAATGCTTATAATATGATAAAATAATTGCCACAAATGCGGTTATACCAAATACTAATGATAACATTATCCTTCACGATCAATTACTCTTCTAGTCTACTCTCATTCAAACCTATCTTTGTGACCTTTTAAAAGCCGATGTGTCAACGTAGCTGTAACGTTTAAGTATGCTTAGCCACAAGCTATACAATATATAATTCCTAGTATATTATAGCCGCCTGAAATAAAAAAAAGTTCTGAAAATTACGCACCTAACCACCCGCACCCTAAACCACCGCACGCGCCGATACAATTTCTTCTGCGACCACCCCGCCAGCAAAGGTTACACAGATAACAAGGAAACAGATAAGCCTATTAATCGGCACCGAGACAGTGAGATATGCCTGACAAGGAATTATACTCCACTACTTATGTAAGGGATATGGGTTGGTTTGTTTGTTGAGGGTTGAGATGGATACAGTATATAAGATCACATAGTAAATTGATGGTAATTTAGAGCCAAGGTAAACAAGTAAGTAGAATACTTATATGTGGTAAATCGAATTGAAAAAATCTATAATAAAAAATAAATAAATTTTAATTTAAAAGCTTCTGAAGTATACATGCATGTAACCTAACAAAAACTAATACAGTATATAAATGTGTGATATTCTTTTGTTTATTGATTTATTTTAATTTTAGTTTACTTGTATAGTTAATGCTAATGATCTAACGTAACATTGAAAATAAACATCAAATATAATATATAGAAAGCTATAATATATACCCCTTTACTAGAATCTACTAAGCAAATAATAGTAAACTAAGTGCTGAGTGAAAATGGATACGAGCAAACCCACTCACGGTAGCCTAGTCGCCGATTCCGATATAATTTATTATCGGTCGCCCTGGGCCGCTCTATGACATACAAATCAATGGATTTCGATAAACGTGGGACATATATGTGATGGTCGGTTCAAAGGTTGTCAATTGTAAATGCAAAGCCTCGGAAACGTGTGAATGGGTTTGGAATCTTCTGCGAATATATGTATGTATGTACAATTTTACATATAGATTCGCAACGTATATAAATGTGTACATGTAGATAGGAGTTCGGAGATATGTTTTCTAGATAAATTTTTGTTTGTTTATCAGATTGTGATAGAATTGACATGTAGTACTGGTCACTAGCTAATGAATTTAAAGTTTTCTTTATTTTACAGTACAATACCATATATCAAAATTATTTATTTCCTTTACATTTTATAAATGTTACAGGTTTGTACCTAATACGTTGATAAAATTTAAATAATATAATGATTTGTATAAATTTATTACGTTTCGTGCGTCCACCATATGTATTTAAGCGGTAAAGATAATATCAGGAATAGATTCAATATAATACATACTCGTATACTATATAATAATACTTACTTCCTACTGATTAAATGCTTCCAAAAAAAATTACCCTTTCTCATTCAATTTTCCAATAAATTTCTAATAATGTATTCTCTAGATATATATACTTATTCTTACCAATTTTATGTTTTACATATAATCCTTCCTTGCACACTCTCGCCAACTATAGTTACTCTATAACATACCAGACACGATCTATATGTATTCTATCCCAACTCGCTCTTAGCCAGTCTTAATTCCTCCGTGACTTGAATTGATGGCCATTTCTATAACACTTATCGTACTATTAGAGGAATGAATTAGCAGATAAAAAAATGGAACGAGCTCTGTCTGTAGAGTTGAAAGGGTTAGAAGTGACTAAGAGAATCCGGTAGTACCAGACATAATACTTACAAATGCACATACGCCCGTTTCCCTACGGAGGGATGGGCAGAGATCAAAGGTTCCTATTTGTCTCGTCGGACCAAAGCGGTTCTCGAATGGCGGCCGCGTCTCGGTAAACGTAGTGTAGGACGCCCCCCTGCCAGATGGACCGATGACCTGAAAAAGGTGGCTGGTAGTGGTTGGCTGAGGACCACGAGTGATCGTGTTTTGTGGCGTTACCTTGAGGAGGTCTACGTCCAGGTCATTGGTCCACATAGCAAAGGGACGTCCTAACCCCAATATCCATATCTCCGAGATTCTATCTGCCCTAAAGAGATTAAAAACGTGAATTTATATGTACCTGTATAAAATAAACGTAATGTGCATAGTAATGGTATGTCTAAATTTAACTACTCTATACAGTTTTATCGTTCAAAATTTGATTTGTTACTTTTTCGTTTATCTGAATTGAATTATGGGGACAACTAATACAATGCTTGTTTAGAAGAAAGTCCACCATTGAATTTTGGATTGAATTTTGATACTGGATGCGTTCTGATCAATTTGATACTGATAAGATTCTGTCACTCACTTTTACATACATACATAGTCGTAGTATAAATGACTGTTACATACATATACATGAAACATATATACAAAGATATTTAAATGGTGTTTTGGGACTTGAACATAAAGAAAAATGATGCATTTCTTCTTGCTTTGTCACATAAGAGGTATCACGTATAAATTAATTCATCGTTTATGATTAATTAGGAATTTTATCCTCAACTACATATATTGCTGATTGGAACTGGATTCATAAAATAATAAGAATACCTATAACTATTATATATACACAAGTTTTTAAACCTATCGAGATGGACAGGAGTTTGAATAATTAATATGGACTATGATCATATACCCCTCTACAGGGAATCAGGCGTGATGTGTATGTATGTATGTGTGTATCATCATCATCATACCCTGCTCTATCTCAACTCTTCTATAATTAATAATAATAATATTGCAGAACATTATTGCACCAATTGAACAAGCCCTTTGCTAAGTAAATTTAAGACTTGTGTTAAGGGTACTAGTCAACATATATTTAAGAAATATATACTCATTATATATGGATAAATACATTTTCACAATTTTCAAATTTTAGGTTACCTTAGCATAAATATTATCTCCCTATATTATTTTATTAGATTAGATTTAGGTGATAAGAAAAATAGCTAGTCTATTTCATAAAGTTTCATACTAGGTAACCTAAACATACATTCACGTCCTCTAATCCTTTGCGAGGTGGACAGAACCTTGAAGACTCAATAATATCTCATAGGTCATATTTTGCTCGGATATTGGTATCGTGAGACATGAAACATTGATAATAGGTAGCTAGCCCATCGCCCAATAGTTTCAATTAACCCTAGACCTCTAGTCACTTCTTGTAGCAGGGAAGAATGGCAGCTAGTTAGAGTTTATACCTCTCTAACACGGGATAAACATACAACATAGTTAATTTAAACAAAATAAAAAGTATGATTAATAACTAACGGGACTTATCGCGTAAGTTTTTATATTATTATTATATAATAAAATTACCTTTATTAACCCGACGTTTCGGCTACGTTGCAGCAGCCATGGTCACGGGCAGACTATAATATTATAATCATGAGTAAAAATCGCAAATCTCTTAAAACTATAAAATGAGAAGTAAACGATTAACCCACATACAATTCTAAAGTTAAAATTATTGCCTATAATTACATACAAACACCAAAGGTTTACAATGCAATGATAAAGATCGTGGGCCCACGCGATCTGTTGCTCCCTAAAAGGATGATGGTCGTAATATTTTATATTATTACGGCACTAAGGCTGCACCGTGTGGGCAGAGACGAATGATATCATTTGTAAGTTCAAAGAGCACGATTTGTGCACTTCAAACTGGGTTGGGTTTTGCATAACTTTTGTCTGTCGACCTCGGTTAGATGTTGGCGTGATGGTATCTCTATTGAAAAAAAATAAAACAAACAGTTGTATGTATTACAAGGTTTATTTTATTTACTTGCGTTTCAATTCTAACAGGGTTTATTAGGGAGATGGGCTAGCAACCTGTCACTAATTGTCTATATTGCACTATATTGAAAAAGGGTGACGTTAGAAGTACTTATAACCGTCGAGTGTGTATGAGGAGGTGTATGAGTGACAATGAAGCGAAAGTGATCTGTCAGGACCGGGACAAATGGGGATCCGTGATCTCTACCTACCCCTCTACAGGAAATCAAGCATGATGTGGCATGACCTACCTAGGAGATGAAGTACCTCCAAAGTTCTGTTTACCCCGAAAGGAAGCAAGGGACGTGAATGTATATTCGTATATGTAAGGGATAAAAATCTGCCTATTTCTAGAATTTATTTTTTAATATAATATGTATGTATATATATTGATTTATTATTCATCAAAATTAAAATCTTGTTATATTATTATGTAATGATTAAAACTTGATTGACATTCTTTTATATTGATAGAGATCAATTTAAATTTATATCGAGCTACTAACTTTCATTAATATCACTATTTCATTCCATTCATAGTCTGTATATTATATTATGTACATAATATAATTTGAGTATGTGTTAAAGATGTATGAGTGTCACTGTAGCAAAAGTGGTCTGTCAGGATCATGAAAAATGGGGATCCGTGATCTCTGACTACCCGTCTAGAGGGAATCAGGCGTGATGTATGTATATGTATGTGTACCTTATATTATGTTTCATATTATATCCACTCTAAATCGAATACAAAATCATGAATATAACTCGTATATAATTTAAAAGCACTATATATCATACATTAGTTAACACCATTTTTGTTCTGATTGTTTGTCTATCTAAAGTAGATGCAATATTACACACCCATTAACCGCATCTCCAATTAATGTGAAATATTGGAAAGCCTACGCGAGCGCTCAAGACAATCACTGTGAGGTTGGGGCTAGGAAATGAGCTTTTTGTTGCTATAATTAATGGAAGTTCCATGATAAAAATATGAAGGAAATGAGTTCTGCAAATATCAGATTTTTAATTATCTGCTGCATATAAAATAAATAAATGAATATCCACGTTGTAATGTTATACTCTTGTAATTCGGTTTCATTTGTAAAGATTGAGCGATTAAAATGTGTAAATATTTAAAAACCTTTTTAACAATTAATTTCTTTTACACTTGAAGACTTTAACCAACACATACCCATGAACAGCAAAATATTAATAAACACTTTCACTTATATTTATCACATTATAAACCAATCCCAACCGCTTTTCCCATGGCCCCAACCCTTGAAGCCTTGAGTTAGTTAGCACAGTACGCTCTGCCCAAATATCGAATCGAGAGTAATTATTCGGTGCGTCACGTCTAGGGACCCCTCCTACGCACTAGAGGTGGGTTAACCGATTATAATCGATTTAGATTGCATCGATTACTATTGATATTCGATATTCTTGGCTACACTACGATGGGTTGGGTTGCGAAATGTGTTAAATGTAAGTAGATAAGGATCTTTAAGATTTAGTCGGTTTTTAAACAGTGATTTGGTCCTTAACTAAGTTTGGTTTATAAACTTATCATAGTTCATACTCCTAGTATACCTACAGATTATCGTCGTGTTTTTAATCAATTTAGATTACATCGATTACTATTGATATTCGACATATTAGGGCGGTTACTGAGGTTTTAAATGTAGTAGTACAGTAGTAGTAAATTTCTAGTAGGTACATGATGTTTTGGGATGTATGTTGAATGTAACTTGTAGAACCATTATACAATCGAATAGTATTGGCTTAGTATCAATATAGCGTCATAATTATTACATACACCTCACGCAAAACATCATTTTTATATTTACACCAATTTTAAACACACTCCAAGCTGAACCTTCATCTCATAGTGTCATGGTCGTGTAATACGTATTCGTATTTTTATTACAGATAGATGTATAGCTGCCGTTCTTCCCTGTATGTCGTAGGAGGTGATTAAGGTGTTAGGGTGAATGGAAACAATTGGATGGGCTAACATCATTCCACCATTATTTTATATGAGATCACAACCCCAATAATCATACTAATAAGTTAGTAAAGAGATGATTATGTCTCCGATGTTCTGTCCACCCTGAAAGGGGTTAAAGGACGTGAATATATGTGTAAGGTGACTATGGGTGATGACAGCCTGGACAGTCGCTTTCATAGACGCACAATGGAAATAATTAATCTAAAGAAGGATGCCACTAAGGTACCAAACGTAAGCTTAGAGCGTTTTTATTGTACAAGATTAGGAGATTTTGAGGTGATGTGTTAGTAACACAAATACATTCACGTTCTTTATTCTTGTCTGGTTGGACAGAATCTTAGTAAGACTATAATATCTCCAAATTCTTTTTATCATGAACATATGAAACAGTGATGACAGATTACTAGCCCATCACCCAATAGATTCCAACTCCCTACGACATAGTGAATCATGATAATGAATTGTCAGGATCGGGACAGATGGGGATCCGTGATGTCTGCCTAACCCTCTATAGTGAATCAGGCATGATGTGTATATATGTATTTATGAAGAAATTTGTAGTGTCATAAACACAAGTATCCCTAATTACTCTATATGGGATAATGGTCGTGAAGGTTATGTATGTAAGCCATCTTTTCCATAATGTAAGTAAATTTATATTAATTTGTTTCCAACAAATTACTAAAAGAAATTGTTCTGTATATTTAACATGACACATTCATTTCACCATCACTGAACCTTTCAGGGTAGTCAGAGGCTTGAGTGACAACCTTCCTAACAACAATGAAACTTCTCAAGCCTCATATATCACCATATTATCATTACCCAGAATCAAAGATTGTGAGTCCATCACCATTATTCAAATCGCTTTTCCCTTATGTTTGGTACACTAAATCGATTAATTGTTACACGATATAAGAATCGGATAGTGTTGTTTTTCTATTCAATTCGTCTTTAGTTGTTTGTTAAGTGTACTACAAGTATTTTTTACTTGTGGGCGGGGCTTATTGTGCAATTGATTCGAAAATCGTTGTTCGATTGTTTATTTTGTAATTCTTTTGTTATCGGCTTGCTTTGAATTGAGTTAAAATAATTGATTACACTAATATGCTGAAGACATATTATTATATTTTATTTATAATAGTTTTTATTTGCTCAGCGGCTGTAGCTAAGTAAGTAAGACTTCTGACTTCTTATAAAAAAGGTCCTAGGTTCGAATCCCGATTCTGGCATGTACCCAATGAATTAAATTTAAAAATGTGTGTTTCATTTGCTATCGGTGAGGTAAAACATCTTGAGGAAACCGCCCATCCCTCAGGATTGGTAATAGGCAGTGCCTATTTACGGTGATACGGTTCACTATTTATCACTTTGGGTGCTGTCTATCCAGTGAAACGCGGACTTTGATTGGCTCACAGCTAAACTGCCCTCGAAATTTCGAAAATGGGCTTTGAGTGTCTGACTATCCCGCCACAATTTAAAAGGCAGGGAATGTATAACTATCAATGAAGCGAAAGCGGTTTGTCATGATCGGGATGAATAGGGTCCGTGATCTCTGCCTACCTCTACAGTAAGACTGCCGTGATGTATATCTATAAGTTAATGTATAAGTTTGTAGTTTAGGCGATAGGTTTAATATCCTCTAACATTAAATAAGATTAAACTGCACATATACTACAATATACGGGATTAACATGACAAATTCTAACATCACACTACAAGAAATAACATACATACATATACAATAACGACCGAACAACCCTTTCGGGGTAGTCAGAGGTTGAGAGTCCTCCATCAACTAAGTTTTTTTGTGATGTATTTGGTCAGTCACAATCCACGTTTTACCTGATAGTCAATACCCTATGTGACAGAATGCACACCATGTCACCGTATGACTCGTGACTATTAGGAAATAGTCAGCTTTCCACACGATGTCTTCCTTCATCTAATTTTAGAAATATACAAAACAGAAATAATTTAGTTTAATGGGTGTGAGCGAAACAAGAGGAATTTATCAGGACCATTCCAGGTGGCGATCAATAGTCTCTGCCTATCCCCTTAGGGACGTAGAGGCGTGAATATATGTATTTAGAAAACATCCTTCGCACACCCATTACATACCAGGACACCAATTGAACCAGCCCCATTGTTTGCGAATTCCGAAAACAAAAGCCTCAGCCATCAGCTCATCTCTTCGGTCTTGTGACCTCTGCGACCCCCGTACGGGCATAGGCGCTATAATGCATGGCTTTATTGCAATGGCTCGCATCTATTGCCAGCGCATCTTTAGGAGGTGGGCAGAGGTAAGGGCTATAGCGGGTTATGTGTTTTTTTAATAGGCGGGACAAATGGGGATCCGTGATCTCTGCCTACCCTTCTACAGGGAATCAGGCGTGATGTGTATGAATGTATGTATGTTTTAATAGTCAGAATCAAGTATTTGTAATATTTACATATGTACATACATACGTACATACTTACTCATCACGTCTGATTCCCTGTAGACGGGTAGGCAGAAATCACGGATCCCCATTTGTCCTGCTGACAGACCACTTTCGCTTCATTGACACTCGTATATCTTCTCATACACACTCGGCGGTTACAGGTACTCTTACCGTCACCCTATTTCAATACAGCGTTTACCTGACTGTTATATGTCTTATTGGGCCGGCCCCTACGTAACCACCATTCCACTTCATTCAAATGTGGACTATATTTTAATATTTGTAATATTTCTTTTAACATATTGACATAACTTTTGAGGTTATTTCAGTAAGAACATGAAATTATTGGGTACGGGTAGTTAGCCTATTACCCGTTATCATTTTTTACGATAAGTTGTATGGTAAGATGTAGTTTTAGAAAGTTTTGTAATAGGTATGTTTTTTCATATGCTACGACCAGACACCCGGGAAACTATATAGTCTAATTTTTCATTATATTTTGACGTAATCGATCGACCGATAGATCGAGACAAGTTTCTAAACACTTTTCTCATGTAATACTTTTAACAAATATTTATTATTTATTTATTCCTTCACAAACATCGATCATTACAGGTTTAACCTAATGCAATCGAGTAAGATACTTATTAAATTATAATTACTAATATATTAATATATCAAATCTCCTAGGTTCTGCCCACCCCGAAAGGGATTACAGCACGTAACATATATGTATTACCTAAAACCCGCTCCGCTCATCACCCTACCCGCTTCCGCGCCAGTATCGCTCGCGTGTAAATTTCACCAAGCGCAGTTAACTCTGGACATTGACTAAAATTATTTAAGTCGTAATTAAACGTCTTAGGTTGCTATTCCTATGCACAACAATCGCGTACTGTTATTGCGAATTCTTACGCACTATAAATTTCTACTTAGTTGACTTGCTATATGGTGCTGTGACAATGCTAGTCCGGGACTTTAGTGGAATGATAATAACTGCTTTTCTTGACAGGATATTACATAAGCATGTACCAATGGAAATATGTAAGAGTGTCGAGAAGGAAGGACTCCGTGATCTTTGTCTACCTCTACAGCTAAACGGGCGTGATGTATATGTATAAGTTAATGTATATGTTTGTTTTTGCGGTGTTGAGTTAAGTATCTCCTTCAATTTAACTTAATATTAGGTAAAATATTAATAAGAACAAGGTTAGGTATGCTAAAGTACAATATTAGGTATTAAATGAAGTTTAGTGAATTTCTATGTACATTTTCGTAATAAAAGCACATTTACGAAATGCGTTGAACACTACGGTGAGGGAAAATATCGTGAGGAAATGTACCTGTTCCCCGAACTTGTAAATGGCGATATGGCTTGCCACCTGTCACATTAAAGATTATCTGGTCATCACGTGGGTTCGAGGTGGCCAAAGAATTACTACCTTCGCAATTGCGGAAATGGACACCTGAACCTCTGACTACCCCGCAAGGGTTAATCGTCGTTAACGCGATTGTTTTTTGATATTACATAAAGACAGATACTACGTTTTCATTGAGTATATCGGTTGATGGACTAGCAAATTGCCACCAATATTTAATTTAGTAATAGCACTAACTAAGATTATTGTCTTTATAGAAATATTATAGGATATTGTCTACTCTAAAATACATACACATACAAATACAGACACTAAGGAGTTATTATGTCTACAAGGTTCTGTCCACCCTGAAAGAAATTGAATAATATTTGAATAATATATTGACGACCTCCGTGGCGCGATCGGTTAGACACCTGAACGCTCATCGTGGGGTCCCGGGTTCGATTCCCGGTGGAGGCAGAGTTCAAAACTACGCTTTTCTGCTGCTTTCATGTCTGGTCGTTGATTGTATGTGTTACATATGTATTTATCTTTATCTAATAAGTATATATATATGCCTTAAATATACATTGACTAGTACCCTTAACACACATCTTAAATGTATTTAGCAAGGGGCTAGTTCAATTGGTGTAATAATGTCCAAATATTATATAATATTTAATATCATTATTGTTATATTAATTAGAAACTAAAAAAAATAAAAAAAATAATGACTATATTCCATTCTCTGTCCAATAGATTCCATCGACCCGTAGTCCCTTAGTCGCCTCCTACAACAAGAAGAAAGACAGTTAGTTTGCATTCTATATATCTCAGACTAACTCAGTACATACCTTAATTCTACATACGTATATATTTATATATTCACGTATATATTCACGCTCCTTAATTCCTTTCGGAGTGGACAGAACCTTGGAGTAATGAAAACATCGTATTGGTCATTTATTAACATGTATAATGGGGTTTTGATGTCATATTATTGGTGACAGGTTGCTAGCCTATCGCCCAATAGATTCCATTTACCCCTAGTCCCTTAGTCGTCTTCGACATGCCGGGAAGAACGGCAGCTAGTTAGTTATATATATATATATATATATATATATATATATCTTAGGTTCTGTTTACTCTAAGAGAGACAAAAGCACGTAATTATATATGCATCTATAGGTAAAAACAACAATGATCCGTTCATTCAAAAACCCATCCAAATTCGCAAAAATTCAACCTCAACCTTAACAAATTCAACACGCAGATCCGAAATTCAGATTAGAATAACAATATTTGCCAACACATAATTTGTGATGTTGTGAACCGCCCTTTTCTTGTTCTGCTAAAAGTGATAGAGTGGTGACACGTGGTTTGTTAAGACCTGTGCTTTGTATGAAGTTGTATGGTAGAGAGAGGTCAGGTTAAAATGGTTTTGTTAAGGTTGTTAAGCGAGGTTTTATTTGATGTATTGGTTTTTTGTTAATTTGGGAACTAATTTTAATAGGTTTTTAGATTCCGTTAGAGCTTATAGTTTAAGATTTGAACTAGATTGAATAGATTAGATTTGTAATAGGTCTAAAAGACTATTCTATGAGTTTAATTGTATGTCTATTAGAAAAAAGATTCACTTAAGTACTATAATAGGCAATAGTCAGTGAAAGTACTAAGTAACATGTGAAACTGACTATTAATTTAATCTTTAATAAAGGCATACACATACTATACTTACGGCTATATTAAACAGAGACGCCATATTAAAATAAGGTTACGTTAGGAGCATCTATAACCGCCGAGTGTATATGAGTCTCAATGAAGAGAAAATGATTTGTCAGGATCGAGACAGATGGCGATCGGTGATCTCTGCCTACCCCTCTACAGGGAATCGTGTGAGATAAGTATGTTTAGTATGTCCTGTTCCTAACATATAGAAACTCTAACTTCTACTCATATATTATTAATACATCGACACACAAACCTCTATCTACCCCACAAAGTAAAGCTCAAACCTAACTTACATAAGTAAGTCATAACACTAAATCGTGCTTAAACAATAAACTTAAGCGAGTGCATAATTCAACACACTTGCGGTTGCATACTGTGTTTTTTGTGTCTCTGCCGACCCTGTATGCGATGGAAGCATTAACATTGCGGTTTAGCGAATAGTGATAATAATAGAAACATTATTACATCTGTAATTATATAATTATATGTAGAATTACTCCTATGGGACGTAAAAAGAATGCTAACTAGCTGCCGATCTTCCCGGCATTTCGTAGTAGACGACTAAGGGACTAGGGGTATATGGAATCTATTGAGCGATAAGCTAGCAACCTGTAACCAATGTTCCATATGATATCACAATCCCAATATTCATGCTAATAAGTTACAATGTCTCCAAGATTCTGTCCACTCTAAAAGAGATTAAAGGATGAATGTATGTATGTTCTACTTAAGTCAATCACGAAACGGGTTAAGTTAAAAGTCAGTTAAGTGAAATAACAAATTACTTATTTTTTTAAAGTTAATAATACACTGAATAAACGGTTTTTAAAAAACACTGTTATTAAGTTAACAGTTGCTTAAATAAATACTTGACTTTTGGGAAAATAATTGCTTCGTTATACTTATATACACATCACGGCTGTTTCTCTATAGGGGTAAGGTAAAAAAACGAACCAAATATAAAGAGGACCCGGCGTAAGGAGCGGTCCCCGTTATGCGGTGCGGAGTCCAAATGGCGTGTTGTAATTGGTGCGGAGTCTAAAAATGTACAATAGAAAGAAGATACTTAATTTGATTGGCCGATGCTGTGTTTTGATTGGTTGTAATATCTCCCCTCCATCCCGCATACTTTGTTTCACCCCGCGTAATGCCACGCTAGTCCCGCTAGAACCCGCATATGTCCCGATCCTGACAGACCACTTTCGCTTCATTGACACTCATACACACTCGATTAATTATTTTAAGTGTACTCGTAATATGTTAAACGATGCTATAAAACATTATCGCTTTTATCAACAAATTGACACAAAAATGCATATATATACAAACAAACCATGATTTCAACATAAAACCAAAAATCGTCAAGAGATAAAATTTCACAAATTTTTGTTTCTTTTCCTCTCAAAAGGCAAGGGATTCGACCGAACAGCCATACCGCACCAATCCCGTATTAGCATAAAACAAATACCCCAGTCACGCTTCGGGGTTCAGCGATAAAATTCTCGAAAGCAACGATAGATGTACTCATTGTCTCGGGTTCGCATCTCGGCGACATTGGCTGTTTACCATACGATTGTGGCCAAGATTTGTAACGAAATAAATAAAATTACTTAGTGTGGAGCGGGTTAAGATTTTAAAGCTGTGTGATCAGCTGTTCAAAGTAAGTTTAAAGGAACAGTGAGTATGTGGAGAAAAAATCAAGAATACTCAAAAGACAAACGCATTCACGACCATTAACCCTTGCGGGGTAATCAAAGGTTCAGGTTTCCATCTCTGCAATTGCGAAGGTAGTAATTGTATGGACACCTCGAATCCACGTGTTCACCAGATAGTCAGTACTCAATGTGACAGGTGGTAAACCATGTCGCCATTTACAAGCATTAACTATTACCTGTCGACGAACAGGTAGGTTTCCTCGCGATATTTTCCCTCACCGTATAATTCGATGCATTTCGTAAATGTATTTTATTACGAAAATGTACATGGAAATTCATTAAACTTCATTTCCATTGTTACATGCTCAAGCGGGACTTGAACCCTGTACCCACTGATACCGAGTCAAGCCTCAAACAACTGAGCTACAACGAATGTTCTGATTTTAATAGTCGGTTATCAATGAAAAAGGGTGACCTCAAATAACATCGTTTGAGATGAATATTTGTTTGTATGCATGATGTTTATTGGTTTTAATGTGACGGTCGAAGGTTTTACAACTGCGGAACTTATATGTAAAATTATCACACGAGTATTTGTTAATATTTTCTAATTAATTAGAACTTTACATTACACATCTGTACAATGAGAACACAAAAGTCATACACAAAATAAAATCTATTACGTACTCGTGTACACATGTTTTTTCCAAATTTTGTTTTCAATCTTACCTACAAATTTCCCAAATCCTTTCGGCGGACTAATTTACACGTGTTTCATTCATTTTTTTGCTTAAGGTGCTTGTATTTTTGTGTAACTTGTATAAACGTGTCAGGTTCTGACGAAATATCAGCGCTGGCAGCGGGGTTTCCTTCTGCTAGCTAAAAGCTGATACAAATCCCATTTTCCCTGTCATGTATAGCAAGTCATTTTTACTAGTTAACTTAGTTTTTATTTTCTGTGTTGTTCGTGTGACCGAAAATAAATGAATTTGTATTTTTACTTTATAATCTATGTATAAGAATATAATCAGTAGCCTATCATAGAACGTATAATTCACGTCCTTTATTGACATTCGGAGTGGACAGAACCTCGGAAATATAATATCTGGTCACTGTTTAGCACGAATATTGGGGTTTGCTGTTAAAGCGGATCACTTGACATCATAGAACGAAACTAAAATAAGTCTTTAGTCCACTATACTTGTGTAAACGAAGCACCAAGGCTCCCGATTCGCTTAAGTCAGTGTAGCAACACCCTTAGGTTAGTCGATTGCGATTTTACGCGGTTTTTATCGCCGCCATGTTGGTTTACTATGATTGATAGTAAATACGAAATGGGATTTGCTTTTTTTACTACCCCATTATTTCGAATGGTATCTTTAGCCAATAACCTATGCTATTACGAAGTAAACTTAATATCATATAAGCTATTAGAGGCGTGAAAAATACGATTATAGGCTTCAAAGTACTAGATATTTCAAAGGTAGAGTCATAGTTGTAAGACAACCAGTGCCACTCAATATATTTCGACGTTCAATGAATGTACTATTACTGTGATTATATTCAATAATTTTTTTTTGAGTTATACTTTGAAAAATGGGTTAGTGGTTATTTTCTAATGAAGAATTAGGTTTTTTCACTTTCACACACAAGTTCACTTATGTATATTCCTAATAATTTTGTTTAATACATATTATAGAGTTAGGACTAGTAGGTACATAGAAGACATTTTATACCTTATATTAATAA
Source organism: Leucoptera coffeella (assembly GCA_030578115.1). Taxonomy (NCBI): domain Eukaryota; kingdom Metazoa; phylum Arthropoda; class Insecta; order Lepidoptera; family Lyonetiidae; genus Leucoptera; species Leucoptera coffeella. Next base: position 159,052 of record JAMBLF010000563.1, on the reverse strand, counting down.
ATTTAAACAGGACTTAAGATAGATAGAAACATGAGTAACTACCGAGTCGCTAAAAAGGTTTTTGGTACACTCAAAGCATTGAAATTAACAATGAAACCATTATTTACTCATACTCAAATACTGACTTTAACATATAAATATGGTAGATACATTTACATTGGTGGTTTCCCTCATAGAAATCAAGAGCAAGCAATCACCTATCTATTCTCTGACCGGAACCAAACTTGCTTAACTTAAACGATCTAAACATTGAAGTATATAAGAACGTTATTTCAAATAAGTATAGCAGTAAACATTTCTAAAAACAGGGTTGTTAAACATTTTAATACTTTAAAAACTCAAATGCTAATACATGCATCAGCTTGAAGACAATTGTTTTTAATAAATAATAATATATACATAAATAAACCTTATATATCTATATATGCTATGTAACATATTAACATATAGGCATAATAATACCTTATTAGGACCATCATAATTACATAAGTTAACCCTCAATTAGCACTGTAATTACACGCTTAATCCCTGATATATCGATCTCATTTTTTACATCAAAACTTCGAAAATAATCGATACGCGTTCCCAGTAATCGATTTGTCAATAATCGATTAAACTCGATACTTTCAATGGGTACGCGAATGGATTTTGACATTTCATAATTGCTGTCAATTAATCAGTTTGGTAATTACGCTTTTATTGACATTGAATTATTGTTGTACTCTTATTTCGCCTGGCAAGGGTCAAGAGTCAAGGCTGCTGGTAATGGAGACGACCTTTCGTTTCATCATATTTTTAAGTGAACTTTTACTGAGTTTTAGTACAATTTTACGAGACGTATACGTACAAAAATAATTAAAAATAGGGGTTTAACATTATTATTTAATCGTAATTTTAATGTTAGAGTATTTGATTTATATTCTGGCATGTACAAACTAGCTGCCGTTCTTCCTGGCAAGTTGTTGGAGACGACTAAGAGACTAGGGATATATGAAATCTGTTGGGCGCTGGGCTAGCAACCTGTCACCAATATTCCGTTTGACATCATACCCTATTACACATGCTAATAAATAGTCAAGAACATGTTTTCATGTATCCAAGGTTCTGTCCACCTCGAAAGGAATTAAAGGAAGAAAATTGATATGTATATTAATAATGAACATCAAAAAATAGCTTAATGTTTAAGATCTATATTTTCTCGTTCGGTCAACAAATTTAATTTATTTTAAGCTTGGTCAAAACTAATTTGCTACTATGATAACGACATGCAGCGTAAATACATAATATAATATCTATAATATAATACTACTAAGACATATAAAGCCCATGATCCGTACAGACGGAGGATCCGTTATCTCTGCGTACCCCTCTACAGGGAAACGGAACTGATATGTATGTATCAGTCTCTTTCTATAACCATACTAAGACCCCATGGTCTATGGTCTATGGCACTAGCTCCAAAACCTGTCCCCATCCAATTACCCCGAGGCTGGCCACACTGAAATTAATAGGTAACAATAATGCTGGCAACACCTCGCTAATGAGGGGCATGTATTACGAATGCACTTTGACTTGTTTTGAGCAACCGAGCGAGTAATTTCCCTGTGAAATCTTAAATCAATTTGCGGGCAGTGGTGTAAAGGTTTTGATGGACCTGGAAAGTGGGTTATGGGTTACTAGGTGGTGGAATAAGGGTAAGTTTTAAGTAACTTGTATAACTGGAGTGTGTATGAAGAGGTCTGGATGTCAATGAAAAAGGTTTTTACACCCTTACAGGGCAGTCAGAGGTTCAGGTTTCCATCTCCGCAATGGAGGTTGTAATTCTATGACGACCTCAAACCTAGTAAATTTCCCTACTAAAAAAACCTAATTTCCCTTTTTTTAGAGTTGTTTATAATGTAACGGAAAGATGAATGCTAGTTGATTTTATTTCAAGCGATATTACAATACCTTGCTAAATTATTTTTATCGCTAATTTGATTCGGGTTAGTATCTCTCTAGTTATTCCATTTCTCAGTAATTACATCAATACATTAAGAAAGTTATGTATATAAGTAAGTAAGCCTATTTCTAGATTTCTAAGCCCCATCTAATCCTTATAAAGCACTAGCCCTGTAGGTCCCAACGAGATGCCCCGCTGTTGCATGCCTTATTGTTTTTAATCGCTCATCAATTATGTAAGTTTTCAATAATAATATAATCGATGATTTCACATTTGCCGATTCCCCTTTTTGTTTCATTTTGGGTTAAGTTTTTATGCGTTTATAGTGCAATGCATCACGTCCTTAAAACCCTTGAGTGAAGACAAATTTAATACACACCTTCTTTTCGGTCGGTTGGCTTTAAGCAAAACTATTGGGGTTGTGATGTAATTCATGTTTCTTATAAAATATAGTTAACATGCTGGTATTCACATCAATTTTTTTTTATCAATTTTATCAATTTTTTTTATGTGTATATACATACCTGGATAGATTTAGAGGTGTTACTAATTATTATTAGCACTTATTCAAAATCAATTGGTGTAAATATTTACAATAGCATCGTTCAGGAACAAACAAAATAAAATCTTTGTTAGGTTTACACATTAATACTATGATATGAAAACATGTAAATACAACAATATACATAATATGTTCCTTTATATATTTAAAGTTATATTAATATTCTTGTAACGTCTGCTAACTAAATTTCTATTGTAAGCAGAATCAAAACACCCGGTATCTCGTAAGACTAATTTGGCATGTCAATTTTAAAGACCCCAAAACTGGGTAAAGGACCGAAATTGCCATAATTAGGTATTGTGGTTGTTTAAGGAAAAAATGTGGTAAATTTATAGGTTCTTGATGCAGATTTGATGTGTTCCGGTAGGTATTAGCGGAATTATGCAACTTTAAGTGACCGCGAGACTAGTAATTGTTTTGGAAAAAATGCCACACACAAACACGCTTATTTATCATAATAATTTTATAGTAGTACTTGTAACCGCCGAGTGTGTATGAGTGTCAATGAAGCATTGGTTTGTCAGAAGTAATTACGGGCGGTTACGTAGGGGCCAATAAAACACATGATAGTCAGATAGATGCTATATTGGAAAAGGATGACGTGAGCAGTACTTATGACCGAGTTTGTATGAGAAGAGTGTCAATGAAGCGAAAGTGGTTTGTCTGGATTGGGACAGATGATTCGTGATCTCTGCCTATCCCTCTACAGGGAATCAGGCGAGATATGTATGTAATATTAATAGCTTTTGACACTTAGAGCTTATTTTTAGGGACAATAAGTAACACGGAGAATGTGTTTGTCCTTAGTTCCTTAGTCGCCTCCTACGACAAGAGTATATACTAGTAAACACAAGATATACTAAATCACTTTTAGCGTTACTTTGGGTTGGGATCCCCATTTGTCAATAAAAATGTAATATTTGTATATTAACAATCAAAATCAAACTAAAACTAACTTCTCATTCATACATATAGTGTGCATGTCTTACATAAGCTACATACACACTGACATTTGTCCAAAGGCTAATGTAGTTATCATTTGTTACGGAGCACATCACGATCCGATTCGATACAATGTAATCGATACTGCGATTCTGTTATTAGATTAATCGATTCTCCTCTGACATTTGGGTGCATTCTAGATCACGACATACTAATGTGCTGGAGATAGTCTGGGACGGAAGTTTATGTAACCAGCTGTCTATTAGATTGTTGTTAAAGGTGACTAAATATCGTATTGATATTTTATGGACTGATTTAAGTATGTATATGTAATGCTGTAGAACAACATAGAGAGTAAATCGTATATCTACTACTAATGCTTTTTAGCACAAACGCAGTTCAATATCAGATCAGTAATAGCATTAATTTTAAAAATTGCGAATTTTGTCACTTTTACTAAGCCATTACCACATTGAACTGATATTTTTGTGATATTCATTAGTGGGCTTGAGCTTGTAAAGTAGTTGTTGGCAGTGCAAATGGAGAAATGGCTTACTACAAGTCACTATATGGCCTATCTGGTCAACAAGTGGGTCCAAAGTGCACCTTTTACCACCAGTCACATTGGGTATAAGCTTTCTGGTCAACACGTGGGTTCGAAGTTACCATACAATTATCTACGCAATATAGGAGATGGTCACAAGAACTTCTGACTACCCCGTAAAGTTTTATGTTTCTAAAAATATATACATGTATAACTATATCTCCTGCACTTATCTCTCACCCAAAAAACTTCATTTACACCTAGTCTCTTAGTCACTTCCTACTTTTATCACATTTAGGGAAAAACGACAGCTAGTTAGCATTCTTTTCCATCCCAGACTAGTCATTGAGCTAGAGATGTATAACAAGAATAATACAAAAAGGAACAATCATCATAATAAGGCTTCACAAAGGTTGCGAAGGAATGGCAAACGGGAGCCGCCTGAGGTCTCTGGCCATCATTAGGGGCAATAAGAGCAAAGGGAACGATAATCCAGATCCAGTAGACAAATGATTACTTTGCGGAATTAAAGAATGGTAGGGTTGGGAATCGTGATTGTAGTTATCGATAGTATTTTTCGATAATTTAACGTAGATATATAATAGATATAATAAAATGATTGTCATGTAAGAGTAAATGATAGTTAATTAATTAATATACGGATTTTGTCTCCAATTAAAAAAAGTCTTCTTTTTGTCTCATGATTACATATTTAAAATGCTGCCCTGTTTTTTATTACTTTATGATTGAACAGAACTTCAATAATAATTAATATCAGATTACAGCTAGCCCATCGTCAGAATAGATTATATTTACACTTTTTCGAGCAACACTACTACGTGACCAGTACCTATATTTAACTTTCATTTATCAACAAATAATTCAAAAAATTCATTACTGGTTGGAGCATATTTTCATCGATAGCTTATCCAATCTAGCTTCCCATGCCTAGGGCAGGCGCCAACGCAGCCTGTGGTGAGCGCACAGTAGCCTCTTTCTACTTAGCCCACTATTTGTGCACGCACTTAGATTAATCGCCACAGGGTGTTGGGAAGGAGATATTTATGGGGTTTGGCATATAAAATATACTAATAACTTTAAAAATATGTTTTTTCGGACACTCGTTACAAATAAGTGGTTTAGAATTTGTTTTCTTCTCATATAATCTTTAAATCAACATTTAACTTCTCTACTTTCGTAATAAAGACATCGAAACTACAATTAACGTGACAGTCATTGCCAAACGTATTCCAAAGATGAAGAAATATTTACTAATTTGCTATCTCTTTCTATACAAATGCAATTTACGATTAATAATGTTTACATGACAAACATTTTTTCACTTATTAACTCAGTCTCCGGGTTGAGCCCGTATCATTTAGTCTGTTTACTTTTTAACACCCATATATAAAATTTATTTTGGTTTAACAATGTATCTCAAATCTCCTTTAGGTCCCGAATAAATTGTCTTACCTGACCCCTATAAGTATTCTTGCGAATATTCCGCACCAGCCTGTAGACTTTTCACTTAGATCCAATTGGATTCTCATGCCCAATGGTATTACAGCAGGTTCCTTTATTGAACTTCCATTAGGAGGTATTGTGCCCGTAATACAATGCTTCCATACAATTCGTTCGCCAAATGCATTTTGTTGAACAATTTTCTCCGCAACCTAATCAATATTTGAATGGGGAAACATCTTGAGTGCAATGTAGCTTGCATACATACGTATACAACTTAGCACGATGTGAAACAACATACATACATACACGTCACACCCGTTTACGTGTAGAGGTAGAGATCACGGATCCCTTTGTGTCCGATCCTGAGAAATCACTTTTGCTTCTTTGACACTCGTATACCACTTCATACAGACACGACGGTTATAAGTACTATTAAGGGAATGAAATATTGTGTATATTGATAGTTGATTGATTTGGACTATATTATGTCCCCAATGTTCTGTTAAACCCTTCGGTGAAAGAATGACAGTAAAGTCTACATATGTAGTAATGTCATACATTAACTACAATTCAAGAAAAGTATAATCAAGAACTTTTAGAAAAGGTAAATGGATGAAAATTGTAATATTATACAATTAAATACAGTGCGACAAGTGCCCTTTTAAAATTATCAATACTGTTGTTATATGCATTACTACTTGTATAACATAACGTAATCCATTGTTATTACTACTTACTGGATATCAAATCTATGTTTGCTTTCATACATACACGCTTGTATCCCTTTTGGGGTATACAGGAGTTGATATACTAATTGTTAGGTCACTTTTTATGCTCTTAATATTCTTATTTACAATCTCTTACTAAGTTGAGTAGCTCGAAGTGGCTGGCTGAAGGCCACGAGTGATCGTGTTTTATGGCGTTTCCTTAGAGAGGCCTACGTCCAGCAGTAGACTGACATAGGCTGATTGATTAATACTAAGATATGCCACGTAGAGTATTTTCGTGGAATAAGTATGTATCACGTATTTACGTCACAGACTAGCACGGGACTTAGTATATGGTAAAGTCTGTCTAAAAGCATATCATCTAACACCCATTAACACATTGGGTGTAAACACGATAATGGAATTAACCGGTGATATGGTAATTTAATATTCTAAATCCATGACATAAGACAATATGGTACTATGTTTGCCAAAAAGCTTAGCAAAAATTACGTCTAATGTTGCGGAGTTGTTATAAATGTAGTTAGTAAGACTTATACCTGTTACTTATGACTACGACTAATACTATTAACTTTTACTAAATTACGAGTAAAATGAGAAATAACATTTTCTTTTACTTAAATCAGAATCTTAAGTATCAGAATTTATGTATACGATTCTATCTAGCTATAATTTTAACGACTAGGTAATGCTTAAATTGATTACATTACCAGTATTGGAAATCTCTCTATTTTATAGTCATAATCAACATTTATAAGAAGTTTTCTCTTAGTTTTTTGTTCATTCTCCCTTATAAAACCTCTCCTTGAAAATAATCTAATTTAATATATTTGTTTCTTTGAAACAGTTTTTTTTTTAAATTCTTTATTAGGCCATTCACCACTAAGGTTATGTCGGCTGAAGTACAAACACTGATGCCACGGCGTTTGAACTTCTTGTTATTCCATCGCCATGGTTACACCAACGCCGCCAGCCGCTACAACCGAAGAAAAAAGAAATCGAAGCTCCTTGCTTTCTTCTCTTCCTTGTTCTTCGGTTCGTTCCAGTTGAGAATCCAAATATAATCCCAAAGCAAACATATTTAGCCAATTTGGCATCACAACTGACTAAATATTCAGCCGAAAATAATTATTTGTATTTTCAACTTTCACTGAGCTGCTGACTTTGTTGATGCACCATAGACGACTGTTTTGAAACAGTTGTTTTTAGTAAAAATTTTTATGACAGCATCAACCAAAAATACCTACACCTACTCCTTAAAATTAAATTTAAATAAAAGTAAATTAAAGCTTGGTGTATCCAAATTTAAAACAACAAAGCTCAACCACGAAAGCCTGAACAAAAGTCAAGTGTGCACTTAATTAAAACAAACGCCACTTGAAATTACTTGAACGATCTCCAGTAACAGTCAAATTGAATACTTGCCTAATCTCTCCATTGACTGCGACATACCACGTAACATTAAAATAAAACTATTGCGATTCAAAACCAATAGTGAAGTGCTAATCCTAAATTGTTGACACGTTACTTTTAATGTTGAGAAATAGTTTGAAGTATTATTGCATTTAAGATATCTATTAGATATTAACATCGTGAAGAAACCTACTTTTCTTCGAACAGGTAGTAGTCAGTGCTAGTAAATGGCAACACGGCTTACCACCTATCACATTCAGTGATGACGACTATAAAATGTAGTAAATTTTGAATTGATCACCCCAACTTCTGGTTAAACCGCAAGGGTTATGGTCGTGAAAGAGTTTTCATGTCATACTCTAACTAGGGAAAATACCTTGGTAATACACACACAGACACTAACATACATTTATTCACGCCTCTAAGTCCTCAATGAGATAGGCAACGCCACAAAACACACTTATAACAATTACTATCCCAGAAAAGGACCTACCTAATCTTTAAGTGCCTTCTTCTTCAATGACGATGATGATGATACCTTAAGCCTCTGAATACCCCTGAAGAGCTAACCACCTTGACGATTACAAATTCATTCAGTGAAGCCTGCCAAAAACATAAAACATACGCTTCACGGTTTGTGTATACACACTCTCTTTTTTATTCTGGCAGGGTAGTCAGAGGCTTGGGTGCCTATCTCCGAAATTTCGAAGGCATGCGAGGTTTGGGTCATTCGAAGCCTGCGTTTTACCAGATAGACAGCACCCAACGTGATAGGTATTGAACCGTATCGCCGTATATTGGCACTGGCTATTACCTATCCCGATGGATAGGCAGGTTTCCTCACGTTTTTATCCCTCACCGTTAGCGTCTATAATTTTTGTATTAGCCTGTGCTTTTCAATATAAGTCAATACATATTTTCTTACTTATTCATCTCATTATAAAAGTCAAATATTATTTCAGTTTCTTAGATTTCTTCTGAGCAAACATACACACGCGCTGACTATAATTTTTGCGCATAATTAAGCTACTGTACTATTTCGAAGAAGTCTCGTGTACATACGATGATTATACATACATATATTCACGCCTCTGCCGGGGTTAGTAGAGACTATTGATTGTCACGTGTAACAATTCAAACAAATACGTTTAGACTTTGTTATAAAAAACCTTCTTAAGAAATGGTCTTCTATTCCTAACATAGATACATATACATCACTTCCGATTCCCTTTAAAGGATAGGTAGGTAGATATCACGGAGATGTGTCACTTTACTTCATTGACACTCATACACCTCCTCATACAAAATCAGCGGTGACTTAATTAATTACATAAAAGTTGAGATTAGTTTTCGCAATGAAAATACATTTAAGTACATTTGGCAAACACCGTAAGGAAACTTAGCTATTCCCCAAACGTAACAGTCCGTGCTTGTAAATGGCGACATGCCTTACTACCTGTCGCATTGAGTACTGACTATCTGGTCTACACGTTCAAGATGTCCATAGAATGAATACCTCCGCAATTGCAGGGATGGACGTCCAAAGTTTTGACTACCCCACAAGATTTAATGGTCGTGAAAGTGTTTGTCTTTTTTTACATACATATATTCACGCCTCTACCTCCCTTACGAGTAAGGCAGAGACTATCGATTGTTATGTGAAACGATCCTGACAAACCTCTCATGCTTCACTCAGACCCATTAACCTTCTCATACATGCTCTTATATTCTTCACAGTGTTTCTTTTTTTTGTAGTATTAATTAGCATTCATCAAAATACTGAAACGTAAAACAAATTATGTAGAAATGAGCTGTAAAGTTTAGAGATTTGGCTTGGGACTGTATTATTTTGGTTATTCATTAATTATTCAATATTTTTGGTATGCAATTTCCTATGTTCATAAATTCATGTCCTTCAATTCCTTTTGGGATGTACAGACCCTCGGAATTGTAATATCTGTTCACTTAGCATATATATTAGGACAATGTTTTGTTCTACGTTTGAACACTAGCCGCTAAATCCTATTCAAGATTCAACCCGACGCAGAATAAAGGAGTAATAGCATATTAATATAATACTGAACGAACACTATTCGAGAGGGTGTTACCGTAGTAATTAATAGCCGCCCACTGAAGGGCGGGTCTTAGATGACCTAGGTGTGACCTAAATAGTCTAAGCTAGGGTCTTGGCTGGGCCTGGGAACGGGCTAGGATCTAGACTGGTAAGAATAGGCTTTCAGGGTTCAATAGCCGGTTGAGTAATAAACTTTTCTTTAGAATTTCAATGCAAGAGTTGTTTATGCTGTACTTTATAATAGATACGAGTATTATATAATATTGTCCGGTACTAGTTTAGGACGTAAAAAGAATGCTAACTAGCTGCTGTTCCTCCCTACATTTAAAGAAGACAACTAAGGGAATAAAAGTAAATGAAATATATTAGGCAATGGACTAGAAATCTGTCAACAACGTTCCATATGACATCACCACCCCAATATTCGTGCTACAAAGTATCTAGGAGATATGATTGTGTCTCTTCGGTTCTGTCCATCCCGAAAGAGATTAAAGGGCGTGAATGTACGTATTTTTAAATAATTAATAAGTTAATTTCCCTTTTGAGCTATATGGATCAAGGAAGCACCGATTCATTAACCTGAAACCTGCTTAATTAGTTGTAAGTTTGTAACTAGTTTTTAAGTTTGATTTGTAAAATAGTTGTATTGTGTATGTTTTTGTTGCTGTAAATAAATGCTTTATTATTAATTCTTAGAATACCTAATAGTCTGAGATAATACACTACGCCATTTGTATCATTGGGCACTGACTGACTGACATAACGAAACTGTTACATTTGGCATCTGACAGCAGACACATCTTTGTCTACCAAGAAACGGATGACAGTCGTGAAGTGTAGGAAATATGTATATGAAAATAAAAGCTCACAGTGCAATAGTTGAGAGCAATTAATTGAATGTAATCGATTTCCGTATCGATATTAAACCAATTGCGAATCGCAGATTCGATTAGCGAGTGTTTCGCTACTAGTAATTACTCATATATTCATGTTAATATTCTCTAAAGAGAAAATAATATCGCTACATTTAAGTCTTTAACACTTTGAGACAAGCCAATATATTCAGTTGTTCAGTGTCCTTGTCAAACTACACGAGACATTGAAAATGAAAAGGTTTATTGTATAGTGGTTATGTAATCCTTAATTCTACATTTGTGGAGATGACAACCCTTAACCAGCCTGTTATGTTTTTGTTCACTAAATGATTAATAATTAATTATTAAATGATTATTATTATCATGTTATTTAAAATAGTCCAGATTGTCAAAAGTTCGCATGAACGTACTCGTATTAATGAAATCACAACCCTAATATTTAGCTAACTATTGTCTCTATATTATCTTTCGTAGATCATTGTCTCAAAAGATTTTAACAACAACAACAAGTTTTCTTAACACATACACAATGAAAGTAATCTTAAAATATGTACTAACAGAAACAAACAAATTTGAGACATACTTCTCAAGGCGGGTGTACTACTGTAAGAAACAGAAGAGCATGTAAGTATAAGAAGGTTAAGGTGTGAGTAAACCATGAGAGATTTGTCAGGATCGTTCGTTCGCGATCGATAGTCTCTGCCTATCCCGTTGGGAACGTGGAAGCTTGAATACATGTATGTAACAACAAACAATCTCGATACCTTCACTAAACCACAGATATAAGAATACTACACTTAACCGATCGCTTGTTGAAGGCATAATGTTGTCGAGTGCATTCAAGATTAGTTTTCGGGAAATGAAGCACTCAATCTAATTCCGTTGAGGGTTTGGCCGTTGGAGGGTACTTCACAGAGATTTTGTGTACACAGAGTATAGACAAGACAAACGGTAGGATTTTGGGGTCTAGGATGTAGGAAAGAGGTAGATGTGGTATGGTTTTAAAGTATATTTCTTCGTAGATATCAATTATATACAAAGAGAAGACAAACGCGTTCCCAACCAGTAACCCTTGCGGAAAAGTCAGAGGTTCAGGTGTCTCCGCAATTGCGAAGGTAAAAATTCTATGTCCACCGCGAACCCACGTGTTGACCGGATAGTTAATACTCAATGTGACAGGTGGTTAGCTATTTTAGGGAATAGGTAGGTTTCCTCACGATGTTTTCCCTGACCGTAGTATTCGACGCATTTTTTTTTTCATTTATTTTCATTACATAAATATACATAGAAATTCATTAAATTTCGTTTCCATTGGTACATACTCAAGCAGGATTTAAACCCTGCACCCACTGATACAGAACTGAGTCAACCCCCAACTGAGCTATGTGAGCTATGTCGAAAAAATTTTATTAGAATTTTTATTTTTACGCAAAATGGACTTATTAACTCCAATCCCATCAATGTACAATCAACCACCTCCACTCAATCTAGTATGCTCGTTGATCCGCTTGAAATTGGGCTGGGCGTGGGCCCGCTTGTTATCTTAGAAAGCAGTCGGAATGCGAGGTGTAATACCGGAATCCAGTGCTCTGCGCAAACACCGCCGAGATTCATAATCGACACGACCCTGCGGATACAGGCTAAAAGAAGTTTGTTGTTGGGAAAATTTATTTATTTTTTATTGCACACACTACATTTACACATGAACAGAGTCACGAGTCAGAGTTACGGTGAGGGAAAACATCGTGAGGAAACCTACCTGTTCGTCGAACAGGTAATAGTTGGTGCTTGTAAATGGCGACATGGCTGACCACCTGTCACATTAAGTACTGACTATCTGGTTAACACGTGGGTTCGAGGTGTCCATAGAATTACTACCTTCGCAATTGCGGAGATGGACACCTGAACCTCTGACTACCCCGCAAGTGTTAATGGTCGTGAGCATTTGTCTTTTTATCACAAAATGACCGAAGAAATATCATGTCTCTGAGGCTATTTTTGCACTGAATGCCCGGGCTAAAAACATGCATGTAAGTACATAAACTAAATTACGTAATATCATACGATTTGAACGCTTCTCTACTACTACTTAATATACTGTTTACCTAAGAGTAGCGTTCAAATCCAGTAAAAAAAAATTCAAACTTTTCTTGCCTACCTACACCATATTTGCTCGGGCCCATCACTTCGAGTGCCTGACTCTATCACCGTGTCTACCCACGTGAGCTTTGTGGGTGTTAATTAATTTACTGTTCTTCTCCTAACAGGCTCTGCAATATTTTTCTTTGTGGACACACAAACAGTGCGTTTCACAATCGATGCATTGTCATTTGGCGTTGTCATGGCAACGCAGTGTTTGGTGTTTTATTGGGTATCTGAGTATTTTGAGGTTATAATTGTTTACATATATTGTGTGTACACATACTTGAGTCTTTATATCATTTGTGGTAGACAGAAGTATGAAGAATAAATTTAATTTTACAACACCTTATGCAAAAGACATGATATTGAAATGATCGTATTAATATGGAATAATGGTGAAATATTGACAACCCATCGCTCAAGATTCTATTTACAAGTCATCCCATAGTTCATTCCATTAGTAAAATCAACAAATAAGCATTTTAAATACAAATGTATATTCAATAAATGGGTTTTTCTATATAAACTAAGGTTTTTCTATATTCTAAGGTATTTCTGTACCTATAACCGACGAGTATGTATGAGGAGGTATGTGAGTGTCAATGCAGCGAAACTGGTCTGTCAGGATCGGGACAAATGGGGATCCGTGATCTCTGCCTACTCCTCTACAGGGAATTAAGCGTGATGTGTATGTATGAAAGGATGTAAAATGAACTTATTAGCATCTAAAGATATATGTTATATGTATATTGAATAAATGGGTTTGTCTATGTAGTTATGTTGGACCATACATACATTCATACACATCACGCCTGATTCCCTGTAGAGGGTTAGGCAGAGATCACGGAACCCCATTTATCCTCCTGACAGACCACTTTCGCTTCATTGACACTTGACTTGACACACATCTTCTCATACACACTCGGCGGTTATAGGTACTCCTAATGTCATCCTTTTTCAATATAGAGACTATCTGACTGTTATATGTCTTATTGGGCCGGCACCTACGTAACCTCCCTTCCACTTCACTCATATTTATTCCTTTTGTTAATCTGCTATCATTCATCCGCATAACATGTCCAATCCATAGGAGCATTCCCTTTTCAATCTTAGTCACTGCATCTTCTTTCAAACCGCAACCTTCCCTTACCACACTATTTTTAATATAACGTACGTACGTACGCGTTCACGACCATCAACCCTTACGAGGTAGTCAGAGGTTCAGGTGTCCATGTCCGCAATTGCGAAGGTAGTAATTCTATGGCCACCTCGAACCCACGTGTTAACCAGATAGTTAGTACTCAACGTGACAGGTGGTCAGCCATGTCGCTATTTACAAGTACTAACTATTACCGGTTCTGGGAACAGGTAGGTTTCCTCACGATGTTTTTCCCTCATCGTAGTATGTTGGACCAATATTACTAGATTCGCACACCTATCTTTGAACCCTTTTATCCTATCCCTCCTTTACCAATTTAAGGCTTGTATATACGTATTTAACTATAAACCTACATACACTAACCTTTGTTTAAAATATTGTGACCGTGCATACTCACAAACCATTTCGAGAGCGCAATGAATAATATTAAGCACTCAGCTTGAAATGAATTATGTAAATTGTGCTTTCGTTTTACACGTAAAAGTTACATACATACATATATAAAAGCACGTCCTTTAAGCCTTTTTGAAGTGGACAGAACCTCGGAGACAGGATAATATTTCTTAAGTCCTCCGTGGCGCGGTCGGTTAGACGCCTGAACGCAAATCGTGAGGTTCCGGGTTCGATTCCCGGTGAGTTAAGAACTACGATTTTCTTCTACTTTCCAGTCTGGTCGTTGATTATATATGCTATATACGTATTTATCTATGTAAAATAAGTATACATTTCTTAAATATACGTTGACTAGTACCCTTAACACAAGTCTTAAATGTACTTACCAAGGGGCTAGTTCAATCGGTGTAATAAAGTCAAAATATTTTTATTAAGTCTTTGTTGTGATGTCGTATGGAACATTGGCGACAGCTTGGTAACTCATTGCCACATAGATTTCATGTAACCTTAGTTTTTTAGTCGCCTTCTACGACATGCCGGGAAGAACGGCAGCTAGTTAGCATTCTTTTTACGTCCCAGGCTAACAGACTATCTGTATACACAGGACCTCGTACATACTTAAACTTTACGACTTATCACTTACAAGGAGAGAAGAACTAACAAAAAACTCCAGTACATGGAAAAATTATAAGTGATTGAAATATTACAATATGTCTTGGTAATAAATTATTCTCTTGTCTTTAGTATAACCAACTTGTATTAGTTACTAGTCCTTTGCACAACAGTCATGAAACAGCAGCATTTTATGAGCATAAGGCTTGTATAATACAATTGAATAAACGCTTAACAGTTAAAGTTAAAAAAATGTTAAAGAAAATTCAAGACTTTAATTTATTCATACACGCAATTAGATCTATGCACATTGGCATATAGACAGGGTAGGTTTTAGTCTTATGATCTAAAGGTTCCAGGTTCGATACCAAACTGGAAAATATAGAAAATATGTATGCTATATACAGATGGTAAAATGAATATCCATCCTATTCTTTAGAATAAGTTATTAAGCTTCATATATTGGCTAAATGAAACTTAACTAGTCACGTTAGGTACTGACTATTCGTACAAAGTGTTGAAGATAAAAGACAAAGACAAACGCGTTCACGACCATTAACCCTTGCGGGGTAGTCAAAGGTTCAGGTGTCCATCTCCGCAATTGCCAAGGTAGTATTTCTATGGCCACTTCGAACCCACGTGTTGACCAGATAGTCAGTACTCAATGTGACATGACATGTGGTAAGTCATGACGCCATTTACAAGCATTGACTATTTATTACCTGTACGTAGAACAAGTAGGTTTAATATATATGTTTTCCCTCACCGTATAATTCGATGCATTTCCTAAATGTGTTTTTATTACGAAAATGTTCATAGAAATTCATCTAACTTCATTTCCATTGGTACAGTCAACACCAAAAGTCGATGAACAGAATCAACTTAACAAAACACCTGTTCACAATAAAATGCCATAAGTTATAGTCGCAACTAGGAAAAAAATAGCCTGTACACCACAGGTATTGTATGGTGTACAGGCTATTTTGTTTCCTAGTTGCGACTATAACTTATGGCATTTTATTGTGAACAGGTGTTTTGTTAAGTTGATTCTGTTCATCGACTTTTGGTGTTGACTGTACATGCTCAAGTGGGATGTGAACCCTGTACCCACTGATACATGGTGAAGATATGGCTTTAAATTACTCGGCATTTATAAAAGTGCACTCAAACCTCTCTTTACCCCTCAAGGGATAAAGGTCGTGACGCTAACTGTTCTTACACAATAAAACAAAGCCTTAACTCCGCACTAAGAAGGTCCTTACAAAGAGGCTTAATATGTTTTTTATGCCAACTTTATTGCCATATAAAATTTACTATTTTCACGAGAAAATTAAACTGGCAACACAGATTTACTGCTTGATAGGGCCATCGTAAATCCTTAAATGTTTTAGTGTTCATATCTGTAAGCTATATGTCATATTTCTTTTTTTAATACGTCCATACATACATATACATCAAACGCAGAAGGGTTAGTACAATGATGGTAGTTTCTAAGACTTCTTAATTAACACTTTTTCTCTATGTCGCCTGTTTGTCATATGTCTTATTGACCTAGCCCCTCTGAACTGCCCTTTCACCTCACCTATAGGGTTTATAAACTCTTAAGTACCTTTCATCAATCGACTATCATTGTTCCGTATAAGATGCTTCTTGGCTGTAATTTCATTCGACAAAAGACAAACGGATTCACGACAATTAAACCTTGTAAGGTAGTCAGAAATTTAGGTTTCCATCGCCCCAATGGTGAAGGTAGTAATTCTATGGACACTTGGAACCCACGTGTTGACCAGATAGTCAGTACTCAATGCGAAAGGTGGTAAGCCGGGTCGCCATTTACAAGCACTAACTATTACCTATTAATTTCATTCCATTCGGGCAGAAAAAGTGATGATATATAAATAATATACAATATAATATAATTATTAAAATTCCATGATTGAAAAAGGATACGCTTCGATGGTTTGGACATGTTATGCGGAGGAATTATAGTAGATTGACCAAAGGAATATATGCGAGTGAAGTGGAAGGGCGGTTACGTAGGGGCCTGCCCAATTAAACATTCAGATAGACACCACGTACCTATAACCGCCAAGTGCATATGTGATCGATGCAGCACAAGTGATTTGTCAGGATCGGGACAGATGAGGATCCCTGATCTGTGATCTTAGGGAATCAGGCGTGATGTGTATGTATGTACCTTAACTTTGCTTGAAATTCCTTGATATCTGTATCCATATTCAGAATTAGAATACCCCATCCATTGCCGATTCGATTGACCGTGGCCCCCACTCGCATAAATTAAGCCGGCAATGTATGCCAGTCTATCACCGCACCTATTAATTTATGAAAAGCGATAATTAGCAATATGTTAGAGGTACGGGGCAGGTTGCAACACAACGGTCGCGGGTTTGAACCCTGGGCGAGGTGCGAGCAATATATTGCGGAGCGGCGGTACGTTCCCATACGATGCTGTGTGCATGTAAATAGGTATTTTTGTCCTTCAGCATGGAGTAATTAATAAGAGGAGTGGGCCTTACGCAATATTAGTATGGAAACTAGCGTGGCATTACGCGGGGTGAAACGAAGTACGCGAGATGGAGGGGAGATATTACAACCAATCAAAACACGGCATCGGCCAATCAAATCAGGTATCTTCTTTCTACTACACATTTTTAGACTCCGCACCAATTAAAACACGCCATTTAGACTCCGCACCACGTAACCGGGACCTCTCCTTTCGCCGGTTCCTCTTTATATTTGGTTCGTGGTGCCCTCTTAGTAAAAACTAATAACAATGCCAGCTGATTACATTCCTTTAGAATCCCCAACTTATATTTTCCTACCATAGCGTCGTATGGGAGGCTTCGCTAGCCTGGGTCGAAGGGCGGCCCGTGTGAGTCCATCCACGATAATTAGTGTTTCCTATGTCAGAACCTAGGAGCGCTAAAATGTGCCTTCGTGTTATAAGACTTTGGTCTTAAGTTATAAAGGGTATCTTTGGATGTAATGTTAAAGATGAACGTGGAGATTGTGTGATTAAACTTTAATTTTTTATTGACCAAGAAATATAACTTTAAATAATCTCCTAGTATTTTGAATATAGTATCTAAATCCTTATTTTTCTTTAGTTATTATAAACATAAACTACAGTATATCAATTTCAAATATAATTGCGTCAATATTGCACTCCTATTAGGTATTAGTGACACATTATAGCCTTTTTTTCAATTTATTTAACTTAACAATCTTTACTAACCATTATAATGAAGACAATCCAGTGAAAAACACTAGTCAACCTTCCCATAGCACTGAAAGCAGCATTTTAGCGCTCCAGCCTGCGCTATGATAGTATCGCTCTCATCGTCTGGCCCGAATCGTAAATAAGCCAACGTATTGTATTTATGTGTTATGTAATACGGGCTTAAATTCACGCCCTGTGCCCCAATAGACTATTCAGACACGTTACATACATATTTAACTGTATTTGACGATTTCGCGATTGGTTAACCACCTGAACGATAATCGTAAGGTCCCGGGTTAGATTCCCGGTGGAGGCAGAGTTAAGAACTACGCTTTTCTTCTACTTTCCAGTCTGGTTGTTGATTATATATACTAAATATGTATTTATCTATTTATAATAAGTACATATTTCTTAAATATACGTTGACTAGTACCCTTAACACAAGTCTTAACTGAACTTACCAAGGAGCTAGTTCAATTGGTGTAATATTGTCCTAAAATATTATTATTATTAACTTCACAAGGTTAGAGAGAGACAATGGAATCTCATTTGTATCAATCCCTATAGACCACTTTCGCTTCTTATACAGTCTTACACTTCTTCATACACAATCCACAATTATAAATACTTCTAACGTCACCCTTTTTCAATATATCTTCAATCGGATAACAATATTATACAGTCCCATGCTGGCACGTAAAAAGAATGCTAACTAGCTGCCGTTCTTTCCAGCATGTCGCAGGAGACGACTAAGGGACTAGGGGTACATTGAATGTATTGGGCAATGGACTAGCAACCTTTTACCAATGTTGCATTGTCGTAATAACCTCAATATTCATGTTACAAAGTGACCTGGGAGATATTATATCTCTGACGTTCTGTCGATCACGAAAGGGATTAAAGGACGTGAATGTATATATATGTGTGTTTGTGACTCCATCTATTAAATACCCTAGTCTGTATATTTGCAGGTGTAAGAATTTGTTTTACTATTCACAATAAAACATTTAGAGCCGATATGTTAATCGTGAAAATGAGTTATAGAGATATGCTCGTTTCATGTGCATATATCACGTTTAGACCTATAAAAGGCTAGCTTAGGACTTATATATATGCTAGACTTAGTACTGCTATCTAAGTATAATTAGTATATTAACTTTGAAGTTAGGAGTACCTATAACCGCCGAGTGTGTATGAGAAGATGTATGAGTGTCAATGAAGCGAAAGTGGTCTGTCAGGAGGACTAATAGGTTATGTGATCTCTGCCTACTCCTCTACAGGGAATCAGGCGTGATGTGTATGAATGTATGTATGTACGTAATGCATACTTACGTAAAACTTCAAGAATAATCAATAACATTTACATCAAAATTAATTAATAGAATTTTGACTAACTGCCGTTTTTATTTGAATATCATAAAAGCTAAGTTAGCGACCTTCTAAATGTTGGGCTAGTTACCTGTCACCAATATTTCACATGACATCAAACGTCAATATCCATTCTAAAAGTGACTTAGGATATATTATCGTTTACCCGAAGTTCTGTCCTCCCCAAACAGGATTCAATGACGTGAATGTATATGTATGTATTTGAAATACTTATATGTATGTATGTAGAGAGGTTTCATTAGAAATATTTATTATTTATGAAAGCCCTTTATGTATCTAAGGACATAAATTATGTTTGACGACCTTCGTGGTGCGATTGGTTGAACATCTGAACGCTAATCGTGAGGGCCCGGGTTGGATTCCCGGTGGAGGCAGAGATAAGAACTACGCTTTTCTGCTTTCCAGTTTGGTTATTGATTGTGTATGTATTTATCTAATATAAGTTGTTCTTTAATATACGTTGTATAGTACCGTTAACACAAGTCTTAAATGAACTTACCAAGGGGCTAGTTCAATTGGTGTAATAGGGTCCTCGATATTATATTATATATTATTATTATGTAATATAATTATATATTTATTTAATTTGTAACCGAAATCCGTTTCACAGAGTACATATAACATTAAGCGGTCGTGAGAACCTCTGCTCAGCCAACCGTGACAATAAATCACAGATTAATAAACGACTAAAATAAATTATAAGCAAATATCGACACGACGCTGCTCATAATATTTTGCTCCACTGAATTTTTATGTTAAGGCGCGTCTACAATGACGAACAGTAATTTATTTATAAACAAATTAAAGCTCTATTTACATCTACAATGATATTTTTTGATTTTAACTGTATGAGTTTTAAGCGGCCTACCTCGTCCTACTCTACTTTCCACTTTGGCTGCAAAAAATCCTTTCATAACATCTCCTTTCATCTCCTTTCATCCATCCACTACATGTGCTCAAATCACCTCAACATAGTGACGAAAATAAATGTATGATGTGGTGGTATGTTGTTTTTGAGTTTGAGTGTGGAATTTACACAGATTAGTAAGCAATTTTTATTCAGATGGTTATGTAGTAAGATTCGATTAGATGATACATAATAATATAGTAATTACTTCGAATTTATTTCATCCCTTTCAGAGTGGACAAAAACTTGTAAACATGTCATATGGTAATTTCTATCATGGAACATGCACTAGGTACTAACCCGCTTTATGATATCCTTTAACCTCTAGTCCCTTAGTCACTTTTTTCAAAATGTTAGTAATTCAACGAATATAATATAGATATACTAGCGACCCGCTCCGGCTTCGCACGGGAATAAAATATATAGCCTACTCCACTATTTAATGGATTTTATCAAACATATAAACCCTCGTCTTGAATCACTCTATCTATTAAAACAAACCGCATCAAAATCCGTTGCGTAGTTTCAAAGATTTAAGCATACAAAGGACATAGAGACAGAGAAAGCGACTTTGTTTTATACTATGTAGTGATTTTCGACCTAGACTACCATGGCAAATGGCGACATAGTTTATCACTTATCATATGAAATGCTGAGTATCGGTGGTTCGTGCACTAACTTTGCAATTGCGGGCCTCTGACTACACTTAAGGGATATCGATCGTAAAGTCCATGTATATACTAGCTCAAGACATAAAGAATTAATCTAAAATAAATAAATAGCATGTGAACACAGCCTTAGCGGTGGGTCGTGAAGCCTCCAATCACAGATAACCTCAATATTTATTTATTTATTATATTTCAATAAGACTTCTGCTCTCGTCCTTCATGGAACTGAGTAAAATGAAATAAATATACCCTTTAACACACCGAGGTGGACAGAATTAAATGGTTCAAAAGGTTGTTGTGGTATATTTATTGTTATTTAAAAATAATAATAAATCTTTATTGGAATTTACTCAAATTTCATATTTTTTTATAGAATAACAAATAAATTTCAATGCATAATTTAACAAAATTTCAATAACAATAATTAATTAATAGTTAATAAGTAAGTAAAATGAATGAAGCAACCAAACTGTAGCGATTGTATGGTGGGATCCCAAAAGGCGACCAGCTCGGTGGGCGTCTGCTAGGCCTAGGCTGCGCAGAACCACCGATTCTCAGCTGGCAGCACACAGAGGGTTATAGATTAGATAAGATTTTCAATACTTAGATATTGCGAAGAAAATTGTATCAAATAATGAATATTAAATATAAAAAACTGTGTGACTGTGCAGTGATTAATTTATTTAGCCTAGAAAATGATCGAAGCTGTCAATTTTACTATTTAATCGATACCAGATGGGGATAAAAGATGTGAGAGTATTATTAGTTTTAATATACCATCCGCCAAAATACATACCCTTGAATCGCCTTTTACATACATATGTACATACACATCACGCCTGATTCCCTGTAGAGGGGTACAGGGAATCAGGCGTGATGTTATCTTATTCTATTATGGACGTTAGTAAAATAGTAATAAATAAGGACAGGATTTCAAAGAAGATGTAGTGTTATCAGAATCGGTACAGATGGGGATCCGTGATCTCTGCCTACCTTACTACAGGGAATCAGGCGTGATGTGTATGTATGTAAAATGGGATCTCGCTGCTTTTCATTCTAGTATGTTTTGGTTCATTAAGGTACTAGATATGAAATCCAACATAGATACCCTATTACTTATAAGTAAAATAAAAGGTACTTAGGACATAAAGGGATTACACACATACATACACATCACGCCTGATTCCCTGTAGAGGGATAGGCAGAGATCACGGATCCCAATTTGCCCCATCCTGACAGACTACTTTCGCTTAATGACTCTCATACATATTCTCATACACACTCGGAGGTTATAGGTACTCCTTTTGTCGGTTATAATATGATAATCTTTTTAATGTCAAACTGTACTCTAAACTGCCTATTATACAATGGTAGTCGAACCTAAAACCTTACGTTTTAAAATCCTTTGCCCAAACGAAATGATTTATTACAGGATCTACGTCATAAATTATAAGACAGACAGATACCTACATTCTATTGAATCCCAGACCAGTATATGAGTAATTCAGTAAGCTGTAATAATACAGAACCGTTTCATAACCCCCTTGATTGGCTCAAATGACAACGATTTGATACAAAAATCCTTATTACACATAATCCGATAAATATCGATACAGTAATCGATACAATTAGGGTGTAATTGTCGAATCGATTTGGGTGTCTCGATGCGATTATGGGATTATGGGTGCTAAGGCGATATCCTGGATGGGTTGTGGGAAATAATAGTATAATGAACTAGTTAAACCGTTAGTTTGGTACTGGTTAAATCAAATCATCTGTCTTTCTTTTTCACAGATATATGTGTATTTGAGTATATATGCATGTAGTTACAAAGATGGACTGCAAATTATGAAGAACTGAAAAAAACTGCCTTTCACAGACACCCATTTGTCCCCATCCTGACAAACCACTTTCGCTTCACTGACACTCATACACACATTTATCTATATATGTTCCAGACATCCTAAATATGAACTCTAACGTTCAGTAATACTATTAGATATTCTTCCAATAAGGACAAAATACATGCGCGTTCACGACCATTAACCCTTGCGAGTTAGAGGTTCAGGTGTCCATCACCCCAATCGATTCCAATTCTTCTTCTTCTTCAGGTGCCATCTCCCAATAGGAGGTCGGCCAATCGTATGGCTTGATTTTACTTGAGGTTTTTAATCATCAAGGCAAGCTGGACTTTATTGACTGCTGCACGAAACAGTGATATTGAGCTCATATTGAACCACTGCCGAAGGTTTTTTAGCCATGAAATTTTTCGTCAGCCCGGTCTTCGTTTGCCGTTTGTTTTGCCTAGAATGATTAGATTAGATTATTCGAATGATTAGATTAGATTATTTGAATCGATTCCAATAAATAATATAAATTATCTACACACACGCTCCTTATAACACCAAGCCCATTGCTCATAACAAATGAGCACATCAACTCGGTAGCTAAACTAATTCCACGATCCACATTCAAGTGTCCTAATAGAAATGCAACATCACGCGTGCGCGGCGCCCACGCGACGTCCCAGCAAAGAGTAACAGTGTAAGATGGGACTAAGAAGTCACAGATAATGAGTGAAAAAAAACTACGTAGCTCAGTTGTTCGGGGCTTGACTCTGTATCAGTGGGTACAGGGTTCAAATCAAAATGGAAGTGAAGTTTAATGAATGTCTATGTACATTTTTGCAATGCATTGAATACTACTGTGAGGGTAAATATCCAACCTACCTGTTGCCTGAACAGGTTACTGCTTGTAAATGGCGACATGGCTTACCACCTGTCACTTTGAGTACTGGCTATTTGGTCAACACGTGGGTTCGAGGTGGCTATACAATTACCTTCCTCTGACTACCCTGCACGGTCGTGAACGCGTTTGTCTTAATCTCTATCTATTTTAAGAAATCAGAAACAACCTACAAACAACCTAAAAATGCAAACAAAATAGATTTTTAGCCGTAAATAAAGGCAGCTGGTCACATTATCCCAATACCTACCAAACACAGACACATTAAAACAATAAAAAACGCACTACTCTCCAATAAATCGCACCAACAGGATACAGTCCATAAACCAGATAGACTCAGCTTTGTACTACACATACTAAATAGACTAGGCATCGCACTTCACGTCACGACCTTATAAAAATTGATGAAGTTACGAGAAAACACCGGCGCTTTAATTAGGCTTGTTAATCAGGTTGAAGAAGTGCTGGTTTGGGAATAGATGAGCATAATCAGCTGCTTTATAGTTGTGGGGCATGGAATTGATAGGTGATCGTACATAAGTCTACACTTCTGTAATATATACAAAATTTCTCAGGGAAGTGATAACTCGTCTGCCTTTATCATACATATGTAAGTGTATGCATATAATCATGCCTCTACTTCTGTAACACAATAGGTAAAGACTATCGATTGCCACTTTTAACGATAGTGACAAAACTCTCTTGCTTCTTTTTATTTAATCATACTGACACCAGTTGTGATGCCATTCGCGATATCACGGCAGGTTGGTCCTACATCGACCAAAAGATTTTTTAACTCTAAATATTTCAATCACCTAATAAAACATTCTGATAAGAGATACTATTAGCAAATTAGTAAACGTTCCAGACTAATACTGATCCTAAAAATATGAATTTATCTTATAGACTAATTTTAAAATGACGATCAAATATGTTTTATTTAAATATGAAACTCTCTCTACGTTACTCTTCTTAAACCACCCCAAAAGGATAAACGATGACCTCTACAACTAACAATTGATTAAAATCCTACAAAACCTCATTCGTCATACGAAACCTAAAACTATACGTACTCTTGTTCCTCTTATCAAATGGGAGTCATCCTTTTCAAGATGGGTGTACGCAGTATGAAGAATAGAAGAGCGTGTATAAGAACACTAATGAGTGTGGGTGAAGCAAGAGAGATTTGTCAGGATCAGTCAAGGTGGCGATTGAAATCTCCCTACCGCGTACGGACGTAGAGGCGTGAACGTGTTACGTATATACTTAATCCTAAAATCCTAGACAGGATAACAATGTCTTGACATATCACAAATGCACCGGAAACTCTGTTCAAACGTTTCGTACGAGCCAAGCCATTACCAACAGGCTGCTAACATTTTGAATAGAACCGCTCGGAATATTAAAATGGGTTGTGTGCAAAGAGTATGATATATACAGATTGGATGAAAAAATATAGATATAGCGTCGATAAACGGTGATCTTAGAAGTACTTGAAACTGACGACTATGTTTTATGAAGTAGGTATATGGATGTGAAGAAAGCGTAAGTGGTTTGCCAGGTTCAGGATGAATGGGTAATCGTGATGTCTGGCTACCTCTCTGAAGGAAAACGCTCGTGGTGTGTAATGATTTCCATTCGGCAAAAAATTTTATTAGAAGTAATCCTCGCCTAACACAGTCTTACCTTTATATCTTTCATATATATTTGATGGCTTCCGTGGCGCGATTGGTTAACCACCTGAACGCTAATCGTGAGGTCTCGGGTTCGATTCCCAGTGGAGACAGAGTCGTAAACTACGCTTTTCTTCTGCTTTCCAGTCTGGTTATTGATTATATACACTATATATGCATTTATCTATGAATAATATGTATATATTTCTTTAATATATGTTGACTATTACCCTTAACACAAGTCTTTATGACCTTACCAAGGGGCTAGCTGAATTGGTGTAACCGCGTCCTAAATTATGATTCTTACCTTTATATCCAATACCCCTAACCCTTACTCTTTGCAATCTAATTAAGAATGCACCTTGGTAATCCGTCGCCATGTGCGCTCGTATATAGATCATAGAACATAATGCGTCTATCGCAAATAGAATAAGTCGTCAGCGGTCATTCGAATACGTGGATCGAATAGGAATCGATACATCGCCACTCGATTCGGACTATGACGCGATACGTTAAATTGGCTGGTCGTTAACTTGCTAAGATGTCTAGCTGTTATAGCAAACGTCATGATTCCTTTTTAGGGTGGTAAGGATTTTGTCTCACAAACTTTAGGTTTCGCAAATATTGGAAAAACTAATATTCCTTAATCAGAAGAAAAGCAACTTGTTATACGAAATTATTGCTCACTATGAAAGCTTTCAGTCCTTTAAAGATCTTTTTATAAGGTATACCTAACCTTGTGATAAGGGGTTTACATATATTTTTGTCATTGAATCCTACCTTTTTATAACACTATTAGATAGAATATATTAAAAACAAGTATCTTATTCTGTTATGGATGTCTGTAAAATGGGAATAAATAAGGGAAGGTTGCGGTTTGAAAGAAAATGTAGTTTTTACGATCGAGACTGATCCGTGATCTCTACCTACCCCTCTACAGGGAATCAGGCGTGTTGCGTTGTGTATGTATGTAAAATGGGATCTCGCTGCTTTTCATCCTAGTATGTTCTATAGTATCAGATAATGATCCAGTCAGCAATATTTCATATTATTCCTATAACGATCTCGTATATAAATATGATCGAGAAGAAGTTGAGTATCCGATGTCGTGTCTACCCCAAAACATCAATGAAACATTTATGAGAAAAAAAACAGCATGGTACCTTTAACACAAAACCCAGACTATAACAAAAAGACAAACGCGTTCACGGCCATTAACCCTTGCGGGGTAGTCAGAGGTTCAGGTTTCCATCTCCACTATCACGGAGATAGTAATTCTATAGACAAGTCAGATCATCCCAACAGACAGACAGACTATCCCAAGCCTCAATATCGTCGTAATGGTATTACCATAATCGTGATTACGATTCGTCGGCCGTGCCGCCATGACACCGGAAGTGGCACGTACAGGAAACGTCAGGACGATACCATTTTGAAAATGGAATACTAAGTCTGAACGAATTATTAGATTTTGTTGTATTTGCATGATCGCTATCTATGTCCCGTGCTAGATGGGACGTTATAAGAATTTCAACTAGATGCCGTTCTTATAAGAATGTCATAGGAGGTGATTAAGGGACTACGAGTAAAAGGATTGTACTGCGTGATGGGCTGGTAATCTGTTACCATTGTTTTATAAGATATCGCGACCTAATATTTATGATATTATTGTGTTTACAAGGTTCTGTCCACCCCGGAAAGGTTTAAAGAAGGTGAATGTAGATGAATGAATGTAAGACGTGAACGAACGTTATTTACGAGTATGTATGTTATAGGTATATAAAGATGATGTGTTTTTATTAAAATAACATGAAGATAATGTTTTGTACAACACATCAACAACATATATACCACGACCATTATTCTCTGGTAGGTGGTCAGATGTTTGCATGTCAATCTCGGAGTGTAGAGTTAGTGTTGCTATGACCAACTCGAACCCTCTTTTTCACCAGATAGTCAGTACATAATCTGACAGGTGGTTAACCATGTCGTCTATTACAAGCACTGATCATTACCAATTCGGGAAAGGTAAATTTTCTCTCAATGAATCTAAGGACTGATATTTACATCCAATTCTTAGCGACCTATGAACTAACATTCAATGCACAGTGTGTCCATAGCCGCAAAATCATGACCTAATAAAACCAGTTGTTAATCAGGAAAAAATGTTGCAAAACACTAAACGCATCCGCCTTTTGGCACAGTGGGCACACGAAGCAGTGACCACAAAATTCAATTTGCACGTCACGACGCCACTTTTGGACTAAATTATGATATCAAGTGCAACGGTTAGGGGCGGGTTTGTAGTTGGTATGGAGGGTTCAATATGTTTACGAGAAAATGGGAAAATTCTATACGTTTTTTACAAGACCGGATTTATACAATTAAAACAAATAATAGATAATAAACATAACTATTTTAGATTTACATATTGGTTTGTCTAAAGAGGATAGGTCTAAAAAGGAAAAGTCTATAAGGTCGAGGATAGTGCAGACACATATTTCTGTATTTTTAATCTTTAATGAATAGTTTGATATCTAACTCACACTTATATTTATGGCTCCGCCTCCCTAACAGGGTTACAGAGACTTAGATCGCTACTTAAAACGATCCTGACGAATATCTCTAGCTACGTTCATTTTTATTAACCTCCTCATACATGCTCTAATAATAATAATACAGCGAAATCCAGCCATTCATTCCCAGCATTTGTCAACGTTTCTGATCTAACGGGAATATTAAATCACCTGAGTTACCAATCCATAGTCCACTACTACGAATACTATGGTGAGGGAAAACATTATGACAAAAACTATCTGTTCCCCGAACAGGTAATATTTAGTGCTTCTAAAGATGACCACCTGTGATAATGAGTACTGACTATCTGGTCAACACGTGGGTTCGAGGTGTCCATAGAATTACTACCTTCACAATTGCGGAGATGGACACCTGAACCTCTGACTACCGCAAGCGATAATGGTCTTTTTTTTGTTAATTAATGGAAAAAATTAAGTAAGTTTCAAACTGGTTTTTCACTGTCACATTCACTGTCACTTAGAATTGCATAACTTCATCTAACGGGAATATAAGATCAACTAAGTTACCAATCCATAGTCCAACAGAACCCCAATCTCACACTACAGAGTCCATTTTGCCATTTGCCTAAACGCGCTAATTTGGCGTCATTAGTTTTTGCCCCACAAAGCTACCAGTTAATGAGTGGCCAAGGTGCCCGCGTCTGTAAGGTTTTTTGCTTTATATATGATTAGTTTATATTTGATTAGGAAATCGAACTTGTGTTGTATATATGTATGTATATATATGTGTGTGTGTGTGTGTGTGTGTGTTTGTTTTAGGTATGATATCCTTAACACACGTATTTAATACTGTATATAAATTTTTGGTATCGAGGAATGAAGTACATGATATACTTATGTATTAACAAACATACATATATTGATATTAATTTATTGATTATCCCTCAAAGGGTGGAAATACGATTTGCTTCATAACTTTTATCACATTAATTAAGGTTAGGAATAGTGAATGGCGTATTGAAAAAAGGGTGACGTTAGAAGTACCTATAACCGCCGAGTGTGAAAAGATGTATGAGTGTCAATGAAGCTAAATTTGTCAGGATCGGGACAAATGGGGATCCGTTATCTCTACCTACCCCTCTACAAGGATTAAGGCTTGATGTGTATGTATGTAATCTCTTTATGTCCTACGTACCTTTTATTATAATACTATGTAATAAGGTATCTATTAGCATAAACACCAAACTAACACTATACATACCACTAACTCCCTACAAACCGCACTAACACGAAACTAGAGTTATAATCTCTATCCCTTTACAAATGAATCCGTCATCAGCATCATTAGTCACCTGCCAACCCGCTGCAGAGAGCAGTCGTGATGATTGGTGATGAACTGTATCTCAGGCTGACTGGCGTAGACAGCTTGGTTATGTTTTGAATCAAGGTATAGTCTGGGCCTTAAACATATATATATACACTCGGCTTTAATCCCTCTCGGGGTGGATAGAATCTTGGATACAAATCCTTTTGGTCTTGTTTCGCTATAATATTGATGTAGCGTAGGAATTATTTGAATATTTGTGATAGTTTCCTAGCCCATCGCTCAATAGACTCCATTTACTTGTAGTCCGTTGGTCACCTCCTACAACAAGCCGAGAAGAACGGCAACTAGTTAGCATTCTCTTCTGATTAGCATGACATGAATCATCTGTTTGTGCCCTTTAAGGACATGAATGTATATAATAATGGGATAGCGATACGTGATTATATGTTTGAATTTAAATAAGGCTAGGGAAAAAGACGTAATATTTGTAAACTAGACAAGACTTAGAGTACATTATAGATTAACCAGGAAGCTTAAATATTCAATAAGGGTGACGTAGAGGTACCTAAAACCGCCAAGTGTGTATGAGGAGTGTAAAATGTCACTGATTCAAAACTGGTTGTGTTGGTTAGGAAAAGGATCGAGACAGATGAGGATTTGTGATCCCTGCCTACCCCTCTATAGGGAATGCATGATGTACGTATGAAAAGAAGAAGCTAATTTAAAAGACAAGTCCTGCCTATAACTACCTGCATGAAAGGTTCAATTTCTTGTAAATCCACAATCATATTAGCAAGGGAACAGCGCGCGTAAGATTTATCGATCAGTAATTAGTATTCTCACAGCGATACACATTTCGCAGTGAGAAAGTTCTATGGTATACTCACGGAGGTAATCTTGGTAGGGATGGACAGAACTTTGGAACATAGATGACTAAAGAATGTAAATTTGTAATCATTGTTGTCATTTTTCGGTGATCTCTAAATTTATTATTTCGTCCTAATTTTAACAATACATCGAGTGTACACGACAGCTTACAATGTTTAAAAAGGGGAAGTAAATATTATGATACTATAATTTAGATATTATTTTACGTTTCTTATTTCTTTTTGAGGAGGAAATCGGCTTGATACCATTAGGTAGGGGTATAGAATATTCGTAAAAGGAAAGCGTGCTTAACAGATTTGTGTACCTCAATAATAAGATAAGCTTTAATAACATAATGTTACAATATACCCTACTAAAGTCATGAAACAAAACAACAAAAATGTCGTTCATTGTATTTTAATATAATACATTCTTTAGTTAATTTCCAACAATTTTAATTCCTAACCTAATCTTAACAATGTTTCTTATTCCACCGAGAATACTCTAAGTTTCTAGTAAACTCCCCAATTCATTCAAACAACAGACTAACGGTTCGTAAGGCTTTGAGGGTTAGGGCGGTATTGTTTCCTGTCACTTTGACAGTAGTTTGAAAAAACAAAAGTCAAAACAGATTGTTGGATTTTTCTCCGAAATTACGGCAACGATGACGTGCGCAGAATTTTGACGTGTGACAGATTTGGTATGGGGTGTCCTGTAATAAGTAGACTAAAAATTGTGTTAAATAAACCAACAAAACTACGAGAAATAAAACTTTTTTTTCTAATTACTTAGAATATTATAATAAATCTAATGAAGTTATTGTATCATTTCTATTTTTTAATATTCTCTATTTCTATATAACCTATAACTGTCGCTGGAACGATACAATATTCTAAAATATTTTAATAACTCTAATTACTACAAGTACTACAAGTATTATTTCCACACGAATTAAAACTGAAAACCACTACGATATTTTATACTTAATTTTGAGCCAGTTCAATAGATAAAAATATATACATACGTACATAATAAACCAAAACACAAAAAAGATACATCCCCTACATTCATTACTACATTTGTTTGTTACAAATTCAGAGAGCAACTTCCAACCTTCCAGGACTCATAAAAACAAACAAAAGGGCAAACCAACTCTGAATCGCATTGATAATGTGCCATAAATATTTCATAATCCACCTCAAACAGTTTTACGAGAAAGTCGACAAAAAGTTGTGGGGTGTTTATAATTTGTTTAGTTGAATGACAGTGGTAAGGTTGAGTAGGCTTGTATCAGGTGGGGTGGATGAGGCAAGCCTTCTCGTGGCCCACCCTGTGAGTAGCGGCCGAGCGATCGGCCGTGAAACTAATTGCCTCAAGGCTTCTCCAGCTCCGTCTGTTCTGCCAGACGGAGTGGTGGACGGAGTTAGTCCCTAGGGCGTGCCAAAGTGTGCGCCCTAGGCTCAAGGGCGGGGCCCGGCAATGCTAACACCTTTTGCCGGGCGGGTAGTGCCAGTTTCTGGTGCTACCACGGGAGATATCGTAACTCAGTGCCAGAGCTTTGCTTTGGTCTGGGCCGAGGGTCTGAGGGGCTTGCCCCTTGGACCGCGAGGAAGAAAACCTCTCTAAAAAATCACCCTAAGCCCAAGTTTCTGGTGCTCGGCGATGGGCTGAGTGGCTGGAGGGAGTCCAGTCACTAGAGCACCAACCCATAGAGGAGATCACCTCTCAAAAAAACACAATTAACAATGAGTGCGTTTTTAAAAGAAGGACTACCCCAGGAGGGTACCAGCCGCAATGCGGCTGGAGAATCCCTCCAGGCTTCGGCCTGCTGCCCCATCTATTCTGGGGGGGGCAAAAACCGCACTGGGGACAGGGAAACCTGCTCCCCAAAACCCGTGGTCGTCCATGAACATCTGGACGACCAGTTATGTGCGTCCGGGTCAGCCGACTCGGACGCCGATTCAATTTGTTCGGGGATGAGTGTGTCAGCACGCTTATCCCCTGTTATCACTGCCCGTAAGAGGCGCAGTGAGAATGATGACGGGGCTCCCAGCTCCAAGGTGGGACCTCGGAAAAGGGGACGACCGCCGACGACGGGCAAGTACGTTGGTCTGGCCAAGGCCAAACAAGCCCTGAGTGAGGCCAGGGCCGGGGAGCTCGAGCTCGATAGTGAGGAGAGCCTTAGCAGGATGGTCCGTGAGACGCGGTCAGATGCGTGTCTCGCGGACCTCACAACAGATGCTGTTGCCCAGGAGGCGGCTAGTGGCGTCAAGATCATCCTTGGCGTCGCTGCCAAATCTAAAAACTTGAAGGGCACAAGTGTAAAGGCTCTCAAGGAGGCAGCTGAGCGGATCTCTGAGGCCCTGGCAGTATTCAGAGTCCGCACAGCGTCCGAGGAGACTGCTGCCCTACAGGCGGAGAACTCGCGACTGCAGGGTCAAGTGGAGGCGCTTCGACGTGAGATGGAGCTTCTCAGGGCGGAGTTTCGAGCGTCTCACGTCGGGCCTGCGGCAGCACCGGCTCCACCGAAGCTCAATGATGACGGAGTTGCGTCTATCATGAAGAAAATAGGCTTCATGATAGACGCCAAGCTGGCCGGCTTAGAGGACCGGCTTCTTCCAGAGAAGCGGGTCAGGCCCCCGCTTCGGGCGGATGTTGTGGCTGGTGGAGCGGCTCGGTCTGTTCGGGAACGAGGGACTCGTGCGCCACCGCCTAGCAGGACTGTCGATGCATTGGGGGGGGCGCCTGCTGCCGGAGGGCAGTCTGTGCGACCCATGCCTCCTGCGCCTCCGGCACTGGAGGAGGGATGGTCCACAGTAGTAAGAAGGGGACGAAAGAAGGGAGGTCAGACTCCTCCAAAGCCCACGAGGAGCCAGCCAGTACCCAGGGCTCCTCCTCAGAAGAAGAAAAAACGGAAGTTAAGGCCACCACGCTCTTCAGCGGTAGTGTTGGCGATCTCGCCTCAAGCAAAGGAGGAAGGGCTAACGTTTGCCCAGGTCCTTAAGTTGGCCAAAGAGAGGTTGGCCAATGAGGACTTCAGTGCTCTGGGCGTGCGCGTTCGCCAAACTGCAACGGGGGCGAGATTGCTAGAGGTGCCGGGGTCAGCTAGCGAGGCAAAGGCCGACAATCTGGCCGAGAGGCTCGCCGCCGTGTTGGACCCCGGGATGGTCCGGGTCTCCAGACCGATCAAGTCAGCAGAGCTGAGGATGTCTGGCCTGGACGACTCGATTACCGTTGAGGAGGTGGTGGAGGCTGTGGCCAAGGCTGGAGGATGCTCTCCCCAGGCCATCAAGGCCGGCGAGATTAAGGTTTCGCCGTCGGGGCTGGGCTCCGTGTGGATTCGTTGTCCCATCCCTGTGGCCAAGAAAGTTGCAGCTGGTAGGCTATTAATCGGCTGGGTCTCGGTACGGGTTCAACTACTGGAACCCCGACCCCGAAGGTGTTACAGATGCCTCCAGATCGGCCATGTGAGGCCAATGTGCACCGCCGAGACCGACCGCAGCGACGAGTGCTATCGCTGCGGTCAACCTGGCCACAAGGCCGCAGGGTGCAGCAACGCAGCCCACTGCAGCCTCTGTGCTGCAGTCAACAGACCTGCCGAACATCGGGCGGGTAGTAGGGCGTGCGTGGGGTCCCGACCCCAAAAACAAAAGAAAGGTGCGGCCCTACGGACCGGGGCCCCCGCTGCACCTCAGCCAGCCGCCCCTGCAAGAGGCAGGGAAGAGGAGGCGATGGAAGCATAAATGCTCCATCTACGCCTTCTTCAGGCGAACGTCAACCACTGCGCCGCAGCTCAAGATCTTCTTCTTCAGTCCCTGGCGCAGTGGTCGATTGATGTCGCTATGGTGGCTGAGCCCTATTTCATCCCTGACAGTTGGTCTGGGGACGTGGACGGCTCGGTCGCCGTTGTGTCCTCTGGTGTGAACGTGCCGGCCCCTGCTATCATCGCCAGGGGTCGGGGGTACGTGGCAGTCCTTTGGGGGGACATCGTTGTCGTCGGTGTCTATTTCTCCCCAAGCTGGAGTCTCGCAGCATTTGAACAATCGATCGATGGGCTCGGGCGTGAAATATTGCGCGCCCGGCCCAGAGAAGTGCTGGTTGCGGGGGACTTTAACGCTAAATCCCGAACATGGGGGTCCCCCGGCACAGATGTCAGGGGCGAGACTCTGGAGTCGTGGGCAGCGTCTACCGGCCTCGTCATTTTGAATCGGGGCTCGGTCGAGACTTGCGTGCGGCGGACGGGGGGGTCCATCGTAGACCTAACGTTTGCGACCCCCGCCCTCGCGCGCACTGTCCGCAACTGGACTGTCTTGGAGCGGGAGGAGACTCTGTCCGATCACCGGTACATCCGGTTCGACCTCTCCTCCGCTCCGGCTGATACTTCGGTCCGTGCCAGAGGACACAACAACGGGTCCTCCCCGAGATGGTGCCTCAAGAGAATGAACAAGGATCTGCTGGTGGAAGCTTCCATCGTCCAGGCCTGGTCATCAACACCGACTGGGCCTGTGGAGGTCGATCAAGAAGCAGAGTGGTTCCGGGGCTCAATGACAAGCATCTGCGATACCGCGATGCCCCGGGCCCAGCTACGACCTCCTAGGCGTCAGGTGTACTGGTGGTCTGAAGAAATCGCCCAGCAGCGGAAGAGCTGCGTAGTGGCGAGGCGCTGGTACACCAGATACCGCAGAAGGCGGAATCGCGACGCCGGCGAGGAAGCACAGCTGTACGCTGCATACACGCAGTCGCGGAGAATGTTGCAGCTGTCCATCAGCAACGCCAAGGCTAGTGCCAGAGCGGAGCTGCTCGAGACTCTGAACAGAGATCCGTGGGGGCGCCCATACAGGATGATTATGGGCAAGCTTCGCCCTTGGGCCCCCCCGCTCACGGAAAGTCTCGAGCCCCGGCTGCTTGAGAACGTCGTGTCGGCCCTCTTCCCAAGACGGGCCGACCATGATCCGCCGGTGATGGCCCCCCTGTCCCGTTCATCGGAGTCGGGGGTCACGGAACGAGCACCGGTGGTGACAGAGGCCGAGCTGCGTGCGGCGGTTCTCAGGCTCCGGGCTAGAAATAGGGCTCCGGGCCCGGATGGCGTTCCGGGCCAGGCCTTGGCACTTTCCCTTGAGGCACTCGGGGAGAGATTTAGAAGATTGCTGGATGCCTGTCTGGAGACAGGTCGATTCCCCAAATTGTGGAAGGTGGGTCGACTCGTCCTGTTGAAGAAGGGCGGGCGTCCGGCGGAGTCTCCTTCGGCCTATCGTCCAATAGTGATGCTCGACGAGGCGGACAAGCTCTTTGAGCGCATCGTGGCGGGGCGCCTTGTCGGGCACCTCTCGCGTGTTGGTCCCGACCTGTCAGATAAACAGTTCGGGTTCCGGGGGGGCCGTTCAACAGTTGACGCAATCAAGCGCGTCAAGGCCCTCTCGGATGCGGCGCTGGCCAGTGGTGGGGTGTTGTTGGCAGTCAGCTTGGACATATCCAACGCGTTCAACACTCTGCCCTGGCCGTGCATCGGGGAGGCACTCCGCTATCATGGGGTGCCTCCGTATCTGCGCCGGCTGGTCGGTGACTACTTGCGCGAGAGGTTTGTCGTCTATCCTGGACGAGACGGCCGACAGCACCTGTGGGAGATGTCGTGCGGTGTCCCGCAGGGATCCGTGTTGGGTCCCTTGCTGTGGAACATCGGCTACGACTGGGTGCTGAGGGTAGGACTCCCTCGAGAGGCCGACGTGACTTGTTACGCAGACGACACTCTTGTCACGGCTCGGGGGAGTTCTTACAGGGAGGCTTCCCGCCTTGCCACGATGTCGGTATGGCAGGTGGTGAGGCGGATTCAACAGCTGGGGCTCCAGGTGGCGCTGAGTAAGTCCGAAGCGGTCTGTTTTCACAGACCTCGGCAGGCGCCACCGGTGGGGTCCCATATCGTGATTGGTGGCACTCGCATCGGGGTCGAGTCCCATATGAAGTACCTTGGGCTCGTCCTTGATGGCCGATGGAGTTTCCGCGAGCACTTCAAGCTGCTCGCCCCCCGACTAATAAAAACATCAAACAATTTGAGAAGATTATTGCCGAACGTCGGGGGGCCCGGCGGAGGACGTCGCCGCCTCTACCTTGGCGTAGTGCGCTCCATGGCGCTATATGGAGCACCCGTGTGGGCGGAAGCCCTGACGGCCACTAGTTTCGCACCCCTGCGACGATCGCAGCGGGTGATGGCCATCGGGGTGATACGCGGATACCGCACGGTATCGTGTGAGGCGGCCTGCGTCCTAGCAGGAAGTCCTCCCTGGGACCTAGAGGCGGAGGTGCATGCGTCCACGTACGAGTGGCGCTCGGCCCTCCGTCAACAGCAACAAGATCCTGCTCCCAGGGAGGTAGAGGCGTGGAAACTCCGAGCCCGGCAGTCTATGCTGGACAAGTGGCGGGAGCGGCTGGCGGAACCAAGTGCCGGCCGCTGGACTGTCGAGGCGTTCCGCCCACACCTAGAACAGTGGGCGGAGAGAAGATCGGGGTCGTTGAGCTACCGCATGGTGCAGGTTCTGACGGGGCATGGCTGCTTCGGCCACTACCTGCACCGGATCGCTGGGCGGGAGCCAACGACCGAGTGCCATCATTGCGGCTGCGACGACGACACGGCGCAACACACACTGGAGGAGTGCCCAGCCTGGGCCGAGGAGCGCCGCGACCTCGTCGCAGCGGTGGGGAGTGCCCTCTCCTTGCCGGCATTAGCAGAGTCTATTGTCGGTGACGATGAGGCATGGCAGGCGGCTCTAACCTTCTGCGAACTGGTGATGTCGCAGAAGGAGGCGGCGGAGAGGGAGCGGGAGATGGACCCTTCCTCGCATCGTATCCGCCGCCGGAGAGCTGGGGCCAGGAGGAGGGCCTATCGTGGCCTCCTCCCCCCCACCTAGAGGCCTTGGGGCGGCAAGCTAGGGCTTCGCCGTCCCGTCACTTAGGGCCTCGAGATGGTGTGCGCGTGTCCTGCGCGCCTCTCACAATGTAGTCGGGCGGAGAATCTCTCCTCCGCCCTAGCTCGGGATCGGGTCCGGCTCTACACCGGACAACGCCGGCGGGGTCGCGCGATGTAATGCTCACGCAGTTCCCGCGACCCTGCCACTTATGGCGTCCCGAAGGACACCGTCAGGTTTTAGTCGGTTCGAGTCCGACATAACCCTCCGGCTCCCTAGGGCTGGACGGGTATCCGTGGGGATTTCCTGACGATAAAAAAAAAAAAAAAAAAAAAAAGGCTTGTATCAGGTTATGTTTTGTATTGGGATTAATGTCAAATTCTTATTCCGTGGTGTGTTATGAATTTACTTAACTTGCACTTTAATCTTGAGGGGAATATTGACAACAATGATACATTTTTTAAGAGATATTACTTTATTGATTTGACACTATTCATTTTTAATTAAACTTTATTAACAATTCTTATTAAGTAAAATCATTGTAATATAAGCTTCAATATAATAACTTAGCTACTAGATAAGACATTTAAAAAGAAACTTACTGGACTATTTCTCTTACTTGCACTAGCAACTTACCAACTGATAAACGAACCTCAAAAACACATCCCTTAATTTTTTGTCACAGCATAACTAACACTCTTTTGACAAATGAACATTGACGAAGGATTGTAATTGTTTGGAAATGTTATGATATCATTATAAATAATTTCCATATTGAAAGATAACCCATGCTGATTTAGGGACACACATAACTGTAAACTGTTAATAATGTAATAAATATTTCGTCACAGATTTCAAGATACTTCGAAATGTACTATTACTAGAACACTTTATGCTAAAGTACTAAGAAATTAAGTGTCTTATTTAAGAAGACAGAAGGAAAAAATGTATTTTAATTGATTCTTTTGGAATGAATTATGGAATATTGTACTCCTGTATCTTTTAACACATTTTACGTCATGCCAAGAAGAGAGTCTACTTATCATATTCTATCTAATCTAACAAAGATGGGATCCAAGCATTTAAATCGAAATGAAATAAAATTCTTCCTCTTTCAAATAATACGAAATAACTAGTATTGAAATTGACGACCTCCGTGGTGTGGATGTAAACCTGAACGGTAATAGTTAGATCCCGGGTTTGATTCCTGGTGGAGGCATAGTTGATAACTATGCTTTTCTTCTGTTTTCCAGTCTGGTCAATAATTATACTTATATCCATATTAGTACCCTTAACACAAGTCTTAAATGTACTTTTAAGCAAGAGCCTGGTTTCAATTGGTAAACATACATATATTCACGCATCTGCATCCCCAAGGGAATAGGCAGAGAATATCGATCGCCACCTGGAACAATCCTGACAAATCTCTCTTGCTTCAGTCACTCACATTAACCTTTTTATAAATGCTCTTCTCTTCTTCATACTACATACACCTGTTTGGTACATTGGTAAAATTGTGTCCTAAAATATATTTACTATAAAAACAATCAAAAAGCGCATTCCACCAACATTCCTTTGCAACTAACCGGCGCAACATCAAAGCATCTGCCAATCGTCTCCAACCGCAGACTCTAGTTCTGCCAACGTGATCCGTAATATCATTAAGCGTATTACCGCAAGAGAGAAACAGGGAGGTAGTTGACAAACTGAGTAATCTGTTTAAAAAGGTGATATTGAGACTTCCTAGAAAATAACGGAGTCGACCGCAAGCAATTAGCTGGATAGGCGGAGCGAATCGTCTTGGTAGTTACGGGAATATTCATTAATTTTTTTTTTGGTGTATACAGTTTCTTTTTAGTTCTTCGGTCAATCTGTATTTCTGCGTATAGAATAACCGTTTGGGATCTATTACAGTTAGTTAAAGAAGTTTTTTTATTGATAAATCGTTGATATTGTTCTGTGTTGATGCTTATTAGTAACATTGTTTGGACTAATCAAAATATGTCGATAATACATATGTGCCGTAAATTCAAACATCGCTATGTTTAGACCCATTGGTTAAGAAATGAAATAATATTACATATATACTTACTAATCGCACCTACTCGTATATCCCTTAATAAAGTCAGTGATAAAATATTCCTATATTTACCGATCCTGGACGACTTTTTACCAAATTATTTTCTTTTTATTGAATACAATACTCCGCTTTATACATACATACACGTATACATTCACGTCCTCTAAACCCTTTCAGGGTGGACAGAACCTCGCAGATATAATATCTCCTAGATCACATTTCAGCATTAATATCCTCGATATTGAAATGTCTATCTTTTAACTTGAATATCGGTGTTGCGATGTCTATTAGATAATGGGTGATGTCATAATGGAACATTAGTAAAATTGGAGATATACTCGTAATTTACAAGTAATTACAAAGTACCAAGACGTTACAGTCTTCCAGAAACAATAGTAGAATAACAGAAACTAGTAAGTGACGCCGACCACAGCGCTTAGCGATTGAAATGAATTCCATCAACTGCACTGCACTTTGGATTTAGATAAGAGTAATGTTCACGCCTCTAAGTCTTATTAGGGTGAACACAGATGGCCAACATTCAAATCTTTATTAAAAAAAAACAAACGACAAACGCGTTCAAGGGCCATAACCCTTGCGGGGTAGTCAGAGGTTCAGGTGCCCATCTCCGCAATTGCGAAGGTCGTAATTCTATGGCCACCTCGAACCCTCGTGTTAACCAGATAGTCAGTACTCAATGAGACAGGTGGTAAGCCATGTCGCCATTTACAAGCACTAACTATTACCTGTACAATTGAGCTACGTCGAATTAATCTTTATTCGTTAGCACATAATCGGTAAACGATATAAGAGTAATTTATATTCTTTGTAATATAAAGCCCAACCGTAAAAAATGATTATTCAACCATATTGTATGTATATTTGTTGAATCAAAATAATGTTAAGATATTGTCAATTCAAACCTCCTTCGACGGCTGTGGTCTAGTGGGAAACACATCTAGCTTCTTATTAGAGATCTTAGGTTCCAATCCCGGTTCTGTCATATACAAATGAATGGAATTTAAGCTGCCTAGTATTTTAGGATAAAGACTAAAGACTAGGATTTAAAGTTATCTAAAGCGTAATGCACTAGGGAGCTATCACTATTATACCATTTACAACTTAATGTTTACTCCTTTGAAAGAAATAAAGAAAGATTCTTTATTTCAGTCACATGGGTAAATAGGATGTACAATCTTAAAATTAGTTTCAGCATGGGTTGCCTCATCTGAATACAAATATTTCATCACAACACTGAAATTACGAGTAAAACTAATAAACCTAATATAAGACCTTATTTCAACGTTTTGAATAATAGTTCTTTAATACACATATAACTTACACAACACGATACTACACTGTGAGAACCACCCAAAAAGGCAAAAACATACCACCAAATACAATGGAAATAGTAAACAAAACCATCCAAATAAGTTATTATAAAGCGTCAATCACACTTCAGAGTGTCAGAACGGTCGATATGTTTGTTAGGCTAATACGAATGTTACAAATAGCTAATCAGTGTGGGAGGCACATTAGCTTTTTTGTTTGATTTGATCTCTTCTCGTTAAATTGAGTTTTGATTTTGACCTTACAAGGGCAAATCGTGGGGTTAAAGAGTGTAGAACTGGCACTATTTCATTTTATATACTATGGGGTTTAATTTAAGTATGAGTAGTCGCGATTAAACATATTTACATAGATATTATGGCATGATTTTTCTGGTATGTAACAAACGCACTCATATTAGACATACTTAGAATGCCTCGCATATTAAATGCATTTACAAAAGGGTAATGCTATTAGAATGCAAGTGAAAGATTTCTTTGAAACTGAAGTTTAAAAAAGAAGAAGAAAGTTTGAAGTTTGAATCCGTAAGGAAATTTACCTAGCAATATGTATTTAATATACCATCATTACTAATTGACTAGTGCGATATTGTGTTTAAAGCTCTATCCATCCTTTTTAAGTAAGGAAAACGGCATAAAATTTATGTATGTAATAAAAACGTAACTAATTTATTGAACAAATAGTTTGAAATTCTCATGCAAATGTTAATAATTAATCGACTAGATTTCATATATTTTTACGTAGGGGCCGGCCCAATTAAACATAATGTGACAGTTTTCCAATATGGCGTCAGACAGATTGACGCCGTATTGAAACAGGGTGACGTTAGAACTACTTATAACCGCCGTGTGTGTTTGAGTGTCAATGAAGCGAACGTGGTCTGTCAGGATCAAGACAAATAGGGTTCTGTGACGTCTGCCTACCCTTGTACAGGACAACGGGCGTGATGTGTATATGATTTGTGTTATATTTTTTGTGTTATATGATTTACAAGAACAGGGAACATAAAATCGTAAATATTTCAACTGTTCCTTGTTCCATTCCAAAGAACTTGTAAACTATACAAAATACAATTTAGTGTAGGTATCGTAAATAAAGAGAAAGTTTTATGACAACGTTGATCATAGTAGTCAATAGTTTATTGTTTTCACTCACTAGTTGTACAATAGAAATACTATATTACACTAATACAGCAAGAGGCTTTGTCGCTTTTATTCAATATGCTAAACATTTTTAAGAACTCTAAAAAACAACAACAGTAATAAGAAAAAAGTAACATAACAAAATACGTTTTTTGCAAGAAAAAACAAATTTTACTTGAGTTAATTTTACTATAGTAGCGTGAAGAACAGAATAGCTTTTATGAGAAGGCTAATGAGTTTGCGGGAAGCAAGAGAGATTTGTCAGAAACGTTCCAGGCGATTGATTGTCTCTACCTATCCCGTTAGGGATGTTGAGACGTAAATATGTATGGTTTTTGCACAGGAAAAATACTTGTCTGAAATTCATGACAATACTTTTTAATCAAAGATTCATAGAATGTGATTATGAGAGAAATTTAAGATTGTTCAAAGAAACTTTTGTTCTCTGTCTATCCCATTAGGGTAGCACAGACGTAATATACAAATGTGTGTATGTATGTACCTATATCGTCACAATGACGGTGTAAAAGGTATATTATTATCGTAAGAATAATTTTACTATTTATTCATGCTAGTTAATTTCTTTCGGTTAGGAAACGGAACAATGTTTAGGTTATCAATTAGGCAATTTAGTTCCATTAGAATAATAATTGATATTATTCTATTAAAAATTATTTATTTAAATACAATGAATGAATATAATATTATTGTTTTTAAAATTAAGTTAGTTTTAGAAAATAATGTTAATTTATTTCTATATTCTCATACATACATACATACGCTTCACAACTTGTGTCTACACACTCCCTTTTTTATTATGGCGGGTTAGTCAGAGGCTTGAATGCCCATCTCCGAAATTTTGAAGGCATGTTAGGTATGAGTCATTCGAAGCCCGCGTATCACTAGATAAACAGCACCCAACGTGATAGGTAGTGCACCGTATCGCCGTATATAGGCACTGACTATTACCTATCCTGAGGGATAGGCAGGTTTCCTCATGATATTTGCCCTCACCGTTTTTTCTATATTCTCATCTTTATCCTTATTTTAAGTTATGAATCGGACCTATTAAATTTGCCCTAATACAGTCACCATTGTAATATAAGGCCCTTCTAATACTTTTTAACCCTATGCAGTTCTGTCAATAACATAACTGGCCGTGATATATGGGAGATTTGGCATTTCCACGCGGAGGCATCGATACGAGATCGATATTAAGCGATCATGATATTGATGTTGATTGTACCGTGATAGCTGGTATTCGAATATGTAATCAGCTGCTTATTTGATTACATATGTGTGTTACTTAACTACATTTATACTAAGATAAAATGTGGCGACCTCTAGAGCGCCACACATTGAGAGAAACCTAAGTTGCAATTAGTTAAAACATAATTACCAAAGATGACGCCAGCAAGAAATAAAATAATAATTATAAAATTCAATATCCTAGAACGCACAAATGAAATATTTAACGGAAACAAGATATATATGAAT
The DNA here is from genome assembly GCA_030578115.1 of Leucoptera coffeella. Lineage (NCBI taxonomy): Eukaryota > Metazoa > Arthropoda > Insecta > Lepidoptera > Lyonetiidae > Leucoptera > Leucoptera coffeella. Next base: position 115,880 of record JAMBLF010000563.1, on the reverse strand, counting down.
TTCCAACTCAGGCCATTAGCCTGGACGAACACCTGCCCAGGTAGGAAGCTTCCTTTTTTCCTGTAGGACACAGTGGATCCTACAGCTAGTACCCTTAACACGAGTCTTAAATGTACTTACTAAGGGGCTAGTTCAATTGGTGTAGTAATATCCAATTATTATTATTTATATATACCTTACATTGAATTAAAAGAGTGACTTCCAATAAGTGATTTTATAAATCTTACATTGAATAAAAATAATTCCATTCCATGTATCATAACCTTAAAACGCTTTACAGTAAGTAGAAGTTAAGAGTCTACCCAACTAAGTATTAATACAAAAATACGCATATACTTATCACAACTGTAAACCATTTCGGGGAAGACAGAGGTTGAGTGAGCATCATGAACTGAGAATTGTGATGGTCTATTGCCACAAGAGATAGAGTTTTTACCTGATAATCAGTATTCAATGTAACAGATAGTAAATCGTAAAGATGTATACTTCTTCTTCTTTGTCCAACTCTCTTCCCAGTTTATCTGGGGTCGGGTCTCCTCGTACACTTGCGCCATAGAGCTCTGTTCTGGCTTGTCTGATTATTAATTTTCATCTCATTTATGTGAAGTCGTATAAAGATGTATACTGATACTAGTTAAACAAAGGTTGTGTTAACTGTATACAAGATGTAACAAAGGTTATATGGTCATCATAAATAAACCATGTTTGTTAAAACAAGCATAATGTGACGAATAGTTTTTCAGAATTGTAATCTTGTAAAAAATACATTTTAAGGATTGTGAAAATGAGAGAATTTTATTTAGTAAGATTTCTTGAAACAAAGGATTTTCAAAATAAGTTGAATAAAGTAACGTTATTATGTTCGACATATATATGTATGTATGTAAAAATACATCCTGAATAAAATCTATGTCTATCCTTATGAATAGGAAGTATCTATATGATGAAAAGAAGAATAGGTATAGTGAGATGGCTACACAATTTGCTACCTCTCACGTTAGTTGATGACTATCTGGTTAACATGTGGGTTCTAGATGACAATAGAATCACTGCAGTTTCGTAAATGGCATTAATTGTGATAGATTTCTAGCCTATCACCTTACAGATTCCATTAACCCTAAGTCCCTCAGTCGTCTTTTACGATAAACCCTTTGACCCTTAATCCCTCAGTCACCTCCTACGACAAGCCAGGGAGAATGGCAGCTAGTCAACATAATACATACGTCAAATACCAGCACAGGTCAGTAAAGAATTAAATAAAACGATTACAACACTTGGAAATTTAGACAAAAAGCCAAAGAATGTGTTTGAACTAATTACTCTGAAGCCGAGAACAGGCGGATCGAATCGATATTCCGATTTACAATCGAGTAATGAACGATTATAAAAGTCAATATGATGGCGGTGAAGCGTATTTGGGTATTAGGGTTGGGTCCTGTAGGTAATAGATGTATTTAAATGTTTTAACATGCTTAGGAGTAAATATTTAGAAACTTCGAAACATTAGCTATATGCATATGACGCATTCATTATAGTTAGGTACTTTTGTTATTAGGTTATGTGACATAACGGTAGAATCATAGTTGTAAGATAAAAATGTCACTAAATATACATATTTCGTTATCGTTATTCATTTTTTTATATTACAGTACTTATATTGAAAAATAATAATTTAGAGTTTGATTATGAATTTTGAATTATAAAGACATAGTAACCACTACACCCGCTTCTGGTAATTTTGTCATGAACTATTGGTAAAATATCACTCCTCAACACTAACACACATAAATCTCATACCATCCTAAAAACAAAACATTCCTTTTACGTCTTAGACTACCGCGAGGTTTTTCTGCATTAATTTTGAGAAATAAAAAACTACAATTAATACAATTAATTAATCCCATTTCTATCTAAACCGACCAGTGGAACCCTAACTATCACAATGAAGGCGCCCAGCAAAGAGTCCGTTTGAAATCCCCGCCTCGGCGAGCCCTTTCAAGTCAAAGCCAACTCGATACGTGACTAATCGATACCGACCGAATAGGTGAAATATGTTGCTCCAATAAAAATAGAATCGATACTAATTGTGCCGATATATATCGGATGGGTGTACGTTAATTGAGGTTGTTTGAGTGATAGTTAGCGACGTTAGTCTTTTATTTGAGTGAAAGTTTGGGACGTAAAAATAAAGCTAAATAACTGCCGCTCTTCTCGGCAAGGCGTAGGAGGCGACTAAGAGACTAGGGACTAATATCATAAAGCGATGAACTAGCAACCCCGACAATCAACAATCTCAATACAAAGTATAAAATTAACATAGTTATTTGTAGATGTTTCTTGCCCAAAACAAGTATAGATATAGACAATGTAGCCAATATATATATAGACATCCTGAGAAGAAATTTAGGTAGTTAGCTTATTTCTAGACAAGCACCACTACAAATATCAGTCTTAATAACATACGCGTTCACGACCATTAACCCTTACGGGATAGTCAGAGGTTCAGGTGTCCATCTCCGCAATTGCGAAGGTAGTAATTCTATGGCCACCTCGAACCCACGTGTTAACCAGATAGTCAGTACTCAATGTGACAGATGGTCAGCCATATCGCCATTTACAAGCACTAACTATGACTTGTTCTGGGAACAGGTAGGTTTTCTCACGATGTTTTTTTCCTCACCGTAGTTTTCGACGCATTTCGTAAATGTATTTTTATTAGGAATATGTACATAGTAATTCATTAAACTTCATTTCCATTAGTACATGCTCAAGTGGGATTTGAACCCTGTACCCTCGATACAGAGTCAAGCCCCAAACAACTGAGCTACGTCGAATTATTATTTCTAGACTAGCACCACTATAAATATTCTAATACTAACATCACAAGATAAGTCTTTATGTAACCATCTAATATGAAATCGTTGTCTCGTTAATAACCACTGCATTAATCCAAACTAACATAGAATTACGATTTGATGCACGTTATCACGTAACATGACAAAAATCAGATAATTCAGAGATCTGCTGTTAAAATATATGTCTGGGACGTAAATGGAAGGCTAATTAACTGCCTTTCTTCTGAGCATATTGTAAGAGCAGACTAAGGTGATTGGGGTCAAAATAATCTACTACATGATTGGCTAATGTGCCATTAATTATATTTCAGAATCGGGTGCTGCCGGAGGACCAGTGATGTAGCCTAGCTGCATCGTATACTGAGACAGCACTTTTTCACTGGATAAAGGTTTCCATTTTATTTGATTATGTGTAATGAACAACCATTTTTATATGCAGTGAATAAACTATTTTTTCTAATTTCATATTTATACCATTACAACCTTTGTAGTATTATAGATAGTACATAGAAAGTAGTAAATGCAACCAAAGAGGTTAGAGATTAGAGGTTATATCACTCTGTGCAAATTAAAATCCTAAAAGTAACAAAGGAACACCCTAAATTTTTTTATTCAAGAAAAATATTATACAACTGAAAAATTAACTCTAAACGTAGTACCTATTATATTATCTGTGTCTAAACTATATCAAATTATTACTCTACGAATCAATTTCAAACACACCTAACTCACTCTTGCCTGCTTAGATTACAATAATTGGGGATTCAATTAAGGCGCCAATTACCTGTCTTTCTTAACGAGGATTAATTGTTTGGCTTAATCTATTATGGATGCAATTGCGACTGATTGTCCGTAATGGGTATCTGCATTTTGTTATGAAAAACTGTCTAATCTATTAATGCAATATGGTTGCATAATTTATTAATTTTGTTAATTTGGGATTTCGAAATTTTATCAGCTTACGTCTTCCTGTTGAATTACTTGTACTGTATATATATATATTAGGTTATAATACTACCATATACTTATACGTCCTATAATCCCTTTCGGGGTGGACAGAACCTCGGAGATATAATATCTGCAAAGTCACTTATCAGCATGAATATTGGGGTTGAGATGTTAAAATGCAACATTCTTGACAGGTTGCTAGCCTATGGCCCTATAGATTATTTTTACCCCTAGTCCCTTAATCGCCGCCTACGACATGCTGGGAAGAATGGCAGCTAGTTGGCATTTTTACGTCCCAGACTAGCAAAAGACAACTTTCCGAAGGTATATTTAACATGTTAAATTAATGTTTTATCTCTTATGACTAAGGGACAAGATAAATCTATCTGGCTATAGGCTAGCAACCTGTCATATTCCTAGGTACTATGACATCACAACCCCAATATTTATACTAAAAAGAAACCTAAAATATATTATATATCCAAGGAACTGTCCACCCGATATGGATTATAACCGTGAATGTCTATGTATGCATCACTACATAGTATAAAACAAAGTCGCTTTCTGTGTCCCCATGTTCCTTTGTATGCTTAAATCTTTGAAACTACGCAACGGATTTTGATGCGGTTTTTTTTGTAGATACAGATATTCAAGAGGAAGGTTTATATGTATAATAACATCCATGAAATAGTGGAGTAGGCTATAAAGCCGGAGCGGGTCACTAGTGCATGTATAAGTTAGAAAAGAAAAGAAAGAATCTATTTTGACAATAATAAATAAAAACAGTTCCGCGCATTTATCACTATAAAGAGCACTCTACACGGTAGACACGTCCCGCCGCCGCCCCGCCGCACGCGATCAGCCCGTGCCGCGATACGATCTCCGATGGCGATGATAGCACGCCATTCCCACGCCGCGGCGGATTAGCGACGCTATTAGTGCATGTGATAGGGCCTTTACTTTTGTTTGGTTTTAGTCCTTTATAAGAGAGTAAGGAACTTGGATGAAAATAAAGTATACAAAGAAAACAAACGCATTCACAACCCCCCCTTGCGGGGTAGTCAGAGGTTCATCCATCTCCGCAATTGCGAATGTAGCAATTCTATTGACACCTCGAACCAAAATATAGCTACGTAAAAGAAAATATACCTACGTACATATGTATATACGATCACGTCATTCAATCACGTTTAAAGTGGATGGAACCTTGAAGACATGATAATATCTCCCGGCAACATTTTAGTATGAATATTAGGGGTTTCTAGCCCATCGCCTAATAGATTCAATTTACCCCTAGTCCCTTAGTCGCCTCCTACGACATGCCGGGAAGAACGGCAGCTAGTTAGCATTCTTTTACGTCCAAAACTAGCTTAGAACTACGTTGTAATAAACCAACATGGAATCTACCGACTGACTAATCAAAGTTCAAAAAACTCGAGTTCAGTTATGAGTTTTATTGCAGGGTAACGATATTATCTATTGAGTTCAATAATACATTGATGTCACATCTGACCATTAATAATCTTTGCACGTTTCTCGTTTGTCAACGGTAACACTTTGACAGAAGTATTTAGAGGTATATCAAAATATCAATACACACTCAATAATAATAACATTTAGGATACTACAGGCCGTTTCGTAGGAGCCGGCCCAATAAGACATATGACAGTCAGATTGACGCTATATTGAAAAAGGGTGACGTTAGGAGTACCTAACCGCTGAGTGTGCATGAGAATATTTATGAGTATCAATGAAGCGAAAGTGGACTGTCAGGATAGGGATCAATTGGGATCCGATATTCCTTTACAGGGAATCAGCTTCGATGTATATGTACGTTAGGATACTATTACACAAATTGAACTAGTAAAATGGTAATATTTTTGAGAAACTCGCGATGTTTATTCATTTTACTAGAAAACGGATGATACGGTATACGGTATAAAATGACCGAAACGTCGGGTAGTAAGTAGTAGTTTTACTCTTTGTGTATAAAATATACGCGATAAGTGCTGTTATCTTGTAAAATAGTCCGATGGTAATTAAAGTCATATATAATCCGCCACCAAAATCATATGAAGAAGAAAAACATAGTTTTTATAGCAGAGACAAATAAAAGCAGAAAAATATTGATACAGTCTTCTCAATTTGTGTTTATATAGCGTCAGGAACCGAAGAGTATGTATGAGAAGGTTAATGGGTGTCACTAAAGCTAGAGAGATTTGTCAGAAAGTGACAAGATGTCGATCGATAGTCAGCCCATAAGAGACAAAAAAAACGCATTCACGTCCATTAACCCTTGCGGGGTAGTCAGAGGTTCAGGTTTCCATCTCCGTAATTGCGAATGTAGTAATTCTATGGACACCTGGAACCCACGTGTTAACCAGATACTCAGTGCTCAATGTGACAGGTGGTCAGCCATGTCGCCATTTACAAGCACTAACTATTACCTGTTCGACGAACAGGTAGGTTTCCTCACAATGAATTTTCTCACCGTATAATTCTATAATATAGAATAGACCTGAATATATCTATATAAGTATGTCCTTAAACTTAACTAACTCTCCACCCAATAAACACCTAAAATTACCCATTCAGTCCACACACGAATTCATATCAAGCCAACTCCTTATACATGCTACACACGCTGTACACGCCACGTGCCAAACGCAGCCAGTGACATGTCAGACGAATTTACACGAAGACACATGCCAAGGAATTTACATATTCTAATGCGTCGAAGCGTATTTGGGTTGGGTTTTAATACACACGACTTAAGTATACACACTCCCTTTTTTATTGTGGCGGGGTAGTCGAAATCTCCGAAATTTCTAAGGCATGTTTGGTATGGGTCACTAGAAGCACGTAACGTGATAGATAGTAAACCGCATCGCCGTATCTAGGCACTGGCTATTACCTATCCCGAGGGATAGGCAGGTATCCTCACCATGTTATCCCTCACCGTAGAGCCGGTATTCGAACCTAGGACCTTCCTGATAAAAAGTCAGAGATCTTACCCACTTGGCTACAGCCGCGTTTTTAATCTTTGTCTATATATACATACATTCACGTCCATTAATCCCTGTCAGGGTAGACAGAACTTCGGAGATGTAAAGTATCTCCTAAGTCAATTTTAGCTTGAATATTGAGGTTGCGATGTCATGATGGAACATTGGTGTCTACTTCGATGTCGTGGGCATAGATTGGATTCCGTTCGATCCAGGCGTCGATCGATAGTCTCTGCGTATCCCGTTGGAGACGTAGACGCGTGAACATATGTATGAATGTATGCCCACAGTGACCAGGCGTCATGAAATATCTGTATAGGCTGATGACTGATCTGCCTATATAGATATTTCACTGATCTGTCTCTAAAAGATATTGTTAATACCATTAATCACTCAACAATACAAGAGATTGACACCTATATTCTTAGTATGTTACCTACTTGACGAAAACAAATAACATCACATACAAACCGCTTAACCACTTTAAATTATTCCATAACCATCAAAAGTTTGTTAACATTGAGAACAATAGCATCTGCGGGGATCGGGTCGCATTTGGCAGCCCAGACACGTATTGCAAAATATTCGACCACCGCAAAGTGAATCAGACACTTCATATAGAGAAAGGAAATATATGAGAGTATTAAAATAGGGTTTCGTTCGTCTTGTACGGGATTTTGGCAGAATTATCTCTATAGTTTTAAGAGATTTGCGATTTATACTGATAAATAATGACTGACGCGACTTATCGCGTAACATACATACATACACATCACGCCTGATTCCCTGTAGAGGGGTAGGGAGAAATCACGGATCCCCATTTGTCTCGATCCTGACAGACCACTTTCGCTTCATTGACATTCATACATCCTCTCATACACTCTCGGCGGTTATAGGTACTCCTAACGTCACCTTTTTTCAATATAGCGTCTATCTGACTGTTATATGTCTTATTAGGCCGGCCCCTACGTAACCGCCCTTCCACTTCACTCATATATATTCCTTTTGTCAATCTGCTATCATTCATCCGCATAACATGTCCAAACCATCGAAGCATGCTCTTTTCAATCTTAGTCACTACATCTTCTTTCAAACCGCAACCTTCCCTTATCACACTATTTTTAATTCTATCATTCAATGTTACTCCTAACATGCTTCTCAGTGACCGCATTTCGACGGCATTGATTCTACTTTCATGCTTCTTTTGCCATACCCAACTTTCACTACCATAAGTCAATGTTGGAACCAGCACAGCCCTATGAATAGCCATACGTGCCGATTGAGAAATCAACTGGCTACCCATAACACTATACATAGCCCCATTAATCTTATTACCTGCACACACTCTACGTTCAATATCTCCCTCACATTTTCCGTTACTAGTAAAAAGTGTTCCCAGATATACAAAATCATTCACTTGTTCGACTCTTTCATTATCTATGTCAATCTTGCACTCTGTCTTGCTAAGTCCCTCCATGACCATTACTTTCGTTTTATTTACATTAATTTTCATTCCTTTCCTCTTAAGGGACTCATTCATGCAAGTGACCATCTCCTGCAACTCACACGCCGATGACGCAAGAAGAACCTGATCGTCAGCGTACAAGAGGCATTTAATGATCAACTCGCCCATACGCAATCCTCTGTCACTTTCTTTCAAATCAGTCAAGCAACTATCCATGAACAGATTGAACAGCCACGGCGAAGCTACACAGCCCTGCCTCACACCCTTTCGGATACTGAACCAGTCTGAGTAGGCCCCATTAACCCTAACACAAGCTCCGGAATCCATATATAAAGACTTTAGAGCCCGTATTAAATATTTACTTATCGCGTAAATTTTTATATAATAAAGTTTTACTATTAACCCGACGTTTCGGCTACATTGCAGTTATTTGTTAAACTAACTTTAGTATATAAACACTTACGCGATAAGTACCGTTAGTTATTAATCATGATTGTCGCTACTTAAGCCATAGATAGAGCCATGTAAACACAATGAATTAGCCGTAGTTTATTATAGTCTTTACACTGAGAATTTTGCGAACACATTTTGTCAGACTTGGAATCAATACTTTTTGATGTTATTATAATCCTTTTTAGGTAAACTTTCGATCCCATCTACCGTATCTCTGCACGAAGTTGTAATTAAAGATTAGGGTAAATGATAATTAGTTGTAATTATTAGTTAGTATTAGTTTTAATTAGAGATTAGGGTGAGAGAAGAATGATAACACTTTCTGGCATGTTCTATTTTTTGGAGGTATGTCAGCAATCATCAGATAAAGAAAATAATTCAGAGACCTAATTTTCTAATAATCTTCTTCAAGTTATACAGAATATCTATTAACTCTTATACAGATATAGTTGCTTTTAGAATACTAGCAGAATGAATAAGAAATATTTGTGATGCTGGATTAAAATACAAAAGTATTCACTTTGCTTAAAAGGCAATAAGGTAAAATAGTGTAATACTTGGAATAGGACTCCTTTTGTTCTCGGTAGGTTTTTCATACGATTAGTTGAAAATATAATCTTTTAAAATTTCTTCATATCAGTTTCCATGAAATTATGAAAGTTTCTCAGTAAGCTTTTGTTCAGTCGTCTATGGTGCGTCAACAAAGTCAGCAGCTCAGTGAAAGTTGAAAATACAAATAATTATTTTCGGCTGAATATTTAGTCAATTGTGTTGCCAAACTGGCTAAATATGTTCGCTTCGGGATAAGATTTGGATCCTCAACTGGAACGAACCGAAGAACAAGGACGAGAGCAAGGAATTAGAGCATCGATTTCGTTTTTCTTCGGTTGTAGCGGCTGGCGGCGTTGGTGTAACCATGGCGACGGAATAACAAGAAGTTCAAACGCCGTGGCATCAGTGTTTGTACTTCAGCCGACATAACTTTAGTGGTGAATGGCTTAATAAAGAATTAAAAAAAAAAGCTTTTGTTCTGTGTAACCCATTCTAATTCTATTAAGTTTAAAATACATAGGTACTATATGAGCCATAAACTCCTTACATTCATTTATTACTTAGAAAACAAGCCTCAAACAAAGGCTTACAAACAATATCTGAACGTGACACGCTCAAGTATCATCTTAGACTAATTTCCATGCCAACCGCCTACGCGCCAAAAACTGGATCAGTTATGCAAATTTAACTGACAGTTAGAAAGAGTTGTGACAGCTCTCAAAGTGACATACGGAAGCTGTTTGACAGGACCAGACTGACTGATCTGTGGTATGGACCCGCCTTTATTTGGTGGCGTTTTGAGTATGTCTTTTGCTTACTGTTGTTATTCACAGCTTAACATATACGTCAATTTAATGTATAATTAATGGTAGACTTGAGAAATGGGTATATATTAGTTGTAGGTGATATTAAGGGAACAAGGCACTTAACCTATAGCAGTCGACTGCTGGATGTAGGCCTCTCCAAGGGTATGCAATATTACGATCATTCACGTCGCTTTCTCTTCTTAAGAGAACAAAACAAACAAATCCAATTCTAACTAACAGTTGCTTTACACATACATACACATCACGCCCATCTCCTTACGATAGGGTAAGCAGAGAATATGAATCCCCATTTCTCTCGATTTTGTCAAATCACTTGCGTTTTAATGATACTCATATTACTTTCTAGATTTAATCTATTAGATGATGGGCTAGCAACTTGTCTCTATTGTTCCACTATAATATTTCAACCCCAATATTCATGCTAAAAACTGACTTAGGAGATATTATATCTCCGAGTTTCCGTCCACCCCGAAAGGGATTAAAGGACGTGTATGTATATACATATATTATTTATGTACTACGGTTAATACAGTTTACGAGGCTATAAATCTAGTGCCAAAATTTGTTCTACCATGTAGAGATTGTCCTAATTACAACCGCAATTCAATGTCACCTATTTAAAATTCTATTGTTATTTGTTGGCAACACAAAGCCTTATTCTTTGTAAAGCAAAATAACCTCTAATACTAGCCAATAAGGATCAAAATTGATTACTAGTTCTCATGAACTTAAATCCATGGCTAAGTTTGGTTCGAAATCAAGCCATTGTCAAATTAAGTTTAAGCTAACACTTGGCTTAACTTGAGCATAAATTAACTGTAACATTAAGGTACGGTTTGTGACTATTAACCGTTATTACATTCTAGAATGATATTAGCATCTCAGCTGTGTGGAAAATATATATACTTCACGCCTCTTATATCTTAGGATGTAGTCAGAAGTTTGCGTATCATACATACATTCATTACTCTACTCCCTTTTTCCTACCAAGGGGTAGACAGTGTTCACGGATCCCCAATTATCTCGATCGTGACAAATAACTGTCACTTCAGAGACTACTATACATCTCCTTATATACACTCAGCGGTTAAAGATACTTCTATCGTCACATCTTTCCATATGTTTGTGGGATACTGTTAATATTTCATATCACCTATCTATGCAGTATTGAAAAATGTCTGCAGTTTCTTGGCATTTCTTCTCTGCAGGTTTTTCTTAGGAAATGCCAATAGTTTATTTAGATTTATTTTATTTTTTGAAGATTATCTAATTTGAAGGACAATTTTTCACCTGAAATTGTTATTTTTTGACTTTCAATAAGTGAATTTATGATCCTTGTATTGAATAAAAATCATTCCATTTCACCTCATTGACACCTTATATATTCAGACAAATTCAGCGGTCATAGATTCTTCTAACTCCATATGTTGATTGTGTATTGTGTTCATATTTCATAACAACTATCTATGAAACAACGGTAGCTAAAACAAAACAAAACAAATGCTTTCACGACCATTAACTCTTGCGGAGTAGTCAGAAGTTCAGGAGTCCATCTCCGCAATTGCAATGTAATAAGTAATTCTATGGCCACCTCGAACCCACTTGTTCACCAAACAGTCGGTACTCAATGTAATAGGTGGTAAGCCATATTATATATATATATATATGTTTGTGTGTATTATGTTATTATTTATCTGATTTCTATGAAAGAACGGCAGCTACCACCATTTTTTTACGTCCCAGACTCGCAGCGCATCCTGTAACCGGGTCACGTAGAAGTCTCATTTTAAAAACAGAACGTCAGCTCTTGTTTCAATAGATCTCTGGAATAACGTCCTCATAAAGGATGTCACATACGAAAGGGAAGGTCGGATACTGAATTTTGATTGGCTAATTTGAGGGAAGGCTGTAATGGCGCCAAGGATTGAGGCTTTATGGTAATTAGGCGGTGGGTTTGGAACTGAATAAATGTAGATGACTTTTTTCAAAAACAAATATGAAGATACAAAGATTAACTAAAATATTAATGTAGCTTGGTGAATGAGATAGTTAGAGCACAGATTATGTAATACTTTATTAGGCTTTGGTTTAAAAAGTGAGTTTCTTTAAAATTTTTATTATATACAACACAACAAGGAATTAAAACTATAAACCTAAAGTAGAAATAAAAATTAAATTACATAGAAAAGTGAGTTTTGATTTTAGTAAAAAAAAGTTATAAACTTAAATTAATTGACGTAATTTTTGAAGTGTACGAAATCTAAAACATAATATTGACTAGATCACATTACTCCCAGTTGAAATATTAATGACATGTTACATGATCATTGCCCAGTTAAAATAGTAAAGAAAGGCAAATAGTTCAATTAAATTCACGTCCCAAACTACTATGAATGATATGTTTATTGACCACACCGAAACTTCCCATAAACTCGAAAAGGTCAATTAAATTAAAATGCTACGGTGTCAGTTGGATCGAACAATTACGCAACGATTTCCACTGCGAAGACCCAGTCGCTTAACCCACAAAGATAGTTAAATTAATTTCGACAGTTCTGTAATTGAAGAGTATTTAAAAAGCCCACACGCGAGCTATAGACAAAAGAGGCTTCAAAACGAAGGTAATTTTGTGGCAAAGTGAATCGTTAAGGTGCTGCTTCGAAAATTTTGTTTAGTGTACTATAATGAGATTAATATGTAAAGCATAAGTATTTTTAGAGTACTATGCTTTTATGTATGCCATAAAATCAGATGTCATGTAATAAACTCTTAAAATATATACCTATTAATTAGTTGGGGTCAAGTCAAGTCCATTTGAGCAATGGGATAATAACTTGTTGCCAAATATAATATAATAAATATGTAAATAATGCTTAAACTCCATCTTGCTTTAGTAACTGTAGTATCTGACTATCCCAAAATAAATTACGGTCTACAAGTATAGATAGAAAAAACAAAAAGAAAAATAGTTTATTCACTGCATATACAAACCCTACAATTTACATTACAACACAAAACAAACATTAAAATTAAATGGAAACTTTGATGCAGTGAAGTACAGGTTATATTATTAAATTAAAAATACTATGGCCACCTCGAACCCACGTGTTGACCGGATAGTCAGTATTCAATGTGACAGTTGGTAAGCCATGTCGTCATTTACAAGTACTGTCTTTCGCCTGCTTGGGGAACAGGTAGGTTTCCTCACGATGTTTTCCCTCACCGTAGTTTTTTTTTATTGATTTGTTTTGTTTATTTATTACAAATACTATCGGAACACGCCAATGAAACGCAATAAAATGCTGTAGCTTATAAAAATCAACTACAAATCTGTAATGTTGTTATAATTATTGCTTTAAGTTTTATTTATGTTTCACTGTGTGCTATATTATAAATATTTCTATAAGTTTTGAGATCGTCACCTTAACACTGCTCTGCAGTTTTATATCACTCTTCGGCCTTGCAGAGTGATGGATTGACAATGAATCCCTCGAACTAAGCTCCCACGTATCTTAATTCAGAACACAATGCCACGTAATGAAGAGCGCCTAATTGTTCCATATGCAAATTTAGCTACGGATACGTAATAGATACCTACATATATTTCTTATTTAACTCTAGTTAAGTAATGTATGTTTAGAATGACATACACACATACACATCACACAGGATCGGGACAAATGGGGATTCATGATCTCTGCCTAAGCCTGTACAGGGAATCATGCTTGATGTGTCTATGTATGTAAAGATGACCTTCATAATATGTTTCCGAAATAGTATGTAAGGGTATCTTAGGTGAACAAAGTGTTTACGAGATCAAATACATACACATCACGCCTGATTCCCTGTAGAGGGGTAGGCAGAGATCACGGATCCCATTGTCCTGATCCTGACAGACCACTTTCGCTTCATTGACATTCATACATCTTTTCATACACTCTCGGCGGTTACAGGTACTCCTAACGTCACCCTTTTTCAATATAGCGTCGTATAGACTTTGATACATTTAACTAATTCTAAATCTTTTATAGTATTTCGCTAAGTACTGCTAACGTCACCTTTTTTCAATATAGCTTCTATCTGACTGTTACCAAATAAACGTAAAATAATCCCCTTTTCTCTAATTTAATACTCATTTTGCTTTAACCCACTCATAATTTAACCTTAACACCTTCTCATGCTTTTGTTTTCACTAACACAACCTAAATGTCAACAGTACCATAACTATTATATCTTGAACCTTGATCCTTAACAAACGGTTTCGTTGTAAAGATCATTGTATAGTGGTTATATGCTCCTTATAGAGTTAAATTCTCGCTATCTCATTAAAAATCATCTGATTGTTGAGTCATGCATTAATAAAGCAAACAGCTGGGTAACATTTCATACCTTTATTTAGAATTGGTTTAGCGATGAGCTAGCATCCTGTCACCAGTGCTCAATTTAACATACATACATACACATCACGGCTGATTCCCTGGAGAGGGGTATGCAGAGATCACGGATTCCCATCTGCCCGATCCTGACAGACCACTTTCGCTTCATTGACACTCGTACATCTTCTCATACACACTTTTACTCATACAATATTTTGTAATGTTTATATAAGGACGATATATATACGAAATATATGTAAGTATCTCATCAACAACATCATCATCTTATCATCACAACCCTGATATAGCTAAAAGTGATCTGGGAGATTGTACTTATTATGTTTAGGTAGATCTGTCTACCGCAAAGAGCATTGAATCTATGTTATTGTACACATGTCGTTTGAACACGACATAAAATGATTTGAAGTATACACACTCCCTTTTTTATCGTGGTGGGGTAGTCAGAGGATTGAGTGCCCATATCCGAATTTTCCGAATTTCCGCGTTTCACTAGATAGGCAGCACCCAACGTGATAGGAAGTGAACCGTATCGCCGTATATAGGCACTGACTATTACCTATCCCGAGAGATAGGCAGGTTTCCTCACGATGTTTTTCCTCACTGTTACCAACTGTAAATTTTGTACGTAAATTAAAAACACATTAAATAGGTGATGTATTCATCGGTACATGCCAGAATCGGGTTTCGAACCTAGGACCTTTCTCACAAGAAGTCAGAGGTCTTACCCACTGGGCTACAGCCGTACTCTTTACCTGATAAAAGATCAACGCTTTCAACCAACCATGAGGGTAATCAAAGGTTCAGGTGTCCATCTCCGCAATAGCGAAGGTAGTAATTCTATGGCTATGTCGAACCCGCGTGTTACCTGATAATCTATTAAAATAGTTTACATACATACATACACAGTATTTATCACTCATATTTCGCTCCAAAAACACCCAATAGCAAAACAATCAGTAGAACAAAAGCCTCTTTCACACAATAGAGTTTCCCAAGTGCCGCCTACGCAGTGTTTTGTCTCTCGAAAATAGAGCCTTTGCTATGACTCATTGATTTGTCATTGATAACCGCCTACAGGTAGACAGGTTGGAGCATCTCGAACGGTTGTGTAATTGATTCGGAACTGATTATCGATAATACTAAGGAATATATACAATATGGTGAGGGAACACATCGTGAGGAAACTTACCTTTTCCCGAACTTGTAAATGGTGACATGGCTTTCTACCTGTTACATTCAGTATTGATTATACTCTAAACACATGGGTTCAAGGTGACCATAGAATCACTACTTACTACGTAATTGAGGACATGGAAACCTGGAGCTCTGACTGCCCTGCAAACGTTAATGGTAGTGAACGGGTTTTTCTTTTTGAATAAACATTCCCGTGGTTGCTTCTTACGACAATCAAGGATTATTTCTCTCTCTATAAAATATCGTCTATAAAATATAGTCTATACGTAAAACATTACTAAAATGTATTATAGTAGCAAATATAATACCATTTACTTCTGCAAATTCACTATTCAAACACTTTGCCATTGTAAAGGATCTCTGCGCAATTGTTTAGACAGTGCCATACGAAGGAATAACAAACCATCCACAGCACTACTGTATTGAGACTACTATCATACACCCTCACATATAATAACAGATTTGACTTTAATTTAACATACATATACATTCACGCCCTTTAATCCCTTTCGGGGTGGACAGAACCTCGGAGATAATTATATCTCTGAGGTTACTTTTTAGCATGAATATTGGGCGGCGATGATGATAACATTATAGCTCATTTATTTGGCTTTAGAATAAAGGTAAAACCCAAAATGGAAGTCAGAGGTACACGAAGTAGGCCGCATAGAACTTATCAAATTAGATCCATTCTTGTCAAGGTTACAACTATGCACTACTTTATTATATGAATAGAAGAATGGGTGATTGAAGCAAGGGAGATTTGTCACCATCGTTCCGGATGGCGATCGTAATTCTGTACCCCTAACCCCGTTTGTATGTATGCATGTATAAACATATTATAGGGAATGTGGATACATACATTTTGCCTCTAAAAGACTCTTAATATGCACTTGCTATCCCTGACTACCCTAAAGGTTTAATCTGTCGTAATATACATATATGTCATGTAAGAAACGAAACGGTACAGCTACCGGTATTTACCGTCGCAGACGAGACAAACAGAAGCCACGCCCCCTTTTCAATCATGTCGACCCTATGATCCCAGAATGAGTGACAGAACAATGAGGAACACAAATGGAGTGCGTGTAGTGAAATGGTATTTGGTCTAGATGGGTATTGGTTTTGTTAGTTTGAGACTTTGGTGGGATTTGATTAGCTGTTTGGTAGTAAAATATTACACTCCACTTCTGTTAAACATAAATGTATTTGCGTTTACGACTTTCCCTCATTTTTGGGGTAGATAGAACCTCCGAAATGTAATATCGCTTAGGTCACTTTTAATAGGAAGTATCGGGGTAATTATGACTGAATGGAAACAAAATATTATTTTTAATGTGTACTGAAATTGCTACGTAAATAATTACGCGAGTTAGTATGTTACATACCTACTCTTCTTACGTAAATATATAAGTAATTTTGTGTATTCAGATTCATACACAATATATTCATATCATTAAATGCCTTTCAGGGTAAACAGAAAGCAATTATAGACAAGTTATCTCTTTAATTACCCATAAAAATATCGATATACATTATTATAATTGGAAAAATATAACTTTTATCCACACATCCCTACCTAAACATCCAAACCAGTCCCTTCCACACGTTACGAAAGGCACATACTTTACTCCCATTTAAAAGGCTGTAATAAAGCTACAGCCTTATCCTGGCATGCGTGTGGCCAGGCCCTATTCAGAGGCAATTTGTTAAGAAAGCGACGCGCTGGTTCATCTCAATTGCGAGCCATTCAGATGTTTGTTAAGGCGGGCGCTTCGGATATTGCTACCTAATGGTAGAATGAGATTATGGGTACAGTGGTATTTGAATGATAGCAGATTGACAAAAGGAATATATATGAGTGAAGTGGAAGGGCGGTTGCGTAAGGGCCGGCCTAATAAGACATATGACAGTCAGATAGACGCTATATTGAAAAAAGGTGACGTTAGGTGTACCTATAACCGCTGAGAGTGTATGAGAAGATGTATGAATGTCAATGAAGCGAAAGTGGTCTGTCAGGATCGGGACAAATGGGGGACTGTGATCTCTGCCTACAGGGAATCAGGCGTGATGTGTATGTATGTATGGTATTGATGTAGCTCGGTTGTTTGGGGCTTGACTCTGTATCAGGGTTCAAATCCCGCTTGAGCATGTGTGGAAATAAAGTTTAATGAATTTCTATGGACATTTTCGTAATGAAAATACATTTTTAATGCGTCGAATATTACGGTGAGGGAAGACATATTCAGGACGCTTGCTTAGCCTTATATGGAGTTTTTAATAAAAATTTGAATTGTAGGGTAAAATAATTATACTATACGTATGTTAATAATTAATTCACTGATGCAATTAACACTGATTTAGTTTACACCGTAATATTCGATTTCGTAAATGTATTTATATTACGAAAATGTACATACATTGAAATTCAATTAACTTTATTCCGTTTGGTATATGCTCAAGCGGGATTTGAACCCTGTACTGATACAGAGTCAAGCCCCAAACAACTGAGCTACGTCGAATTTATTCCTTCAAAACCTCTAGACAGGAATAGTCCGCAAGAGCCTTTTAAGGCTGTACGCTCCATTCCCTTCGCAAACATCGCGCGGCCTCCACTATTTGCTCGACTCCTGGGTTTAAATTTCACACGACAGAGCCACGGATGAGTGACCAGGAATCCTGGTGACCAGCTCCGGTGGGGAAAGGCATATAGTTGTTATGTACATACACATCACGCCTGATTCTCTGTAGAGGGGTAGGTAGAGATTACAGATCCCATTTGTGCCGATCCTGACAGACAGGGCGGTTACATAGGGGCCGGCCCAATAAGACATAACAGTCAGATAGAGACTATCGATAGCTACCTGGAACGATCCAGACAAATCTCTCTTACTTCACTCACACCCATTAACCTTCTCATACATGCTCTGCTGTTCATTACACTACGTAATATGTACTAAAGATACCTAGCTAGGTAGATATACACAGACACTTATAAGGTACAAATTGTAGGTACAAAAACCTACCTACAATTTATACCTATACCTACAATTCCTTAACTTCCTATATAAAGCATGTGTCACACTGTATGCAAATGACCGCAGCCATTCAGCCAATGTTAGGGTCATCTTACACTGTCCCTTGCCTGGCGTATTGATATTAAGCACTGCGTACACGTCAGCGTATTGCCTTATAGAGATACTGGGAACTTAACGGGTATTTACTGGTATTTATCGGTATTTCTGCTGGATTGTGAGTGTAAAATGCTGTTAAAGAAGGGTGGTGTTAGAAGTACTTATAATGGCTGTATTTGTATAAGAAAATTTATGGGGTGTAAATAATAT
Source organism: Leucoptera coffeella (assembly GCA_030578115.1). Taxonomy (NCBI): domain Eukaryota; kingdom Metazoa; phylum Arthropoda; class Insecta; order Lepidoptera; family Lyonetiidae; genus Leucoptera; species Leucoptera coffeella. The sequence continues at coordinate 96,840 of JAMBLF010000563.1, read as the reverse complement.
AAACTCTGTATAAAGACGAGTGTTTTCCGGTCTATCTTAAGGGACCAGGGTTAAGAAAAGATCATAAAAGACTATAAAGGCAAAATGGAAGGTAGAGTTAGAAGGGGTAGGCCGCGTAGAACATATACAAATCAAATCAGAGACATTCATCTCAAGACGGGTGTACGTAGCCTGAAGAACAGAAGATCATGTATGAGAAGGTTAATAGGTATGTATGAAGCAAGGGAGATTGGCCAAGACTGTGGCAGTATCTGCCTATCCCTATAGGGAAGTAGAGGCGTGAATATATGTATGAACTAACAGCTAGTTACTTATAGTGCCAGTAGTAATCTGTACTCAATGTTTCACTATACTATCGCCATTATACCGATGTTGAAGGTTACCAAGGCAAAGGGGTTTATAGGACATACATACACATCACGCCTGATTCCCTGTAGAGGATAGCCAGAGATCACGGATCCTTATTTGTCCTGATCCTGACAGTTTAAAGGACGTGATTAAATAACGTCACATAATTATTCACGACCTTTAAGCCTTGAGAGGTAGTCTGTAGATGAGTGTTCACTATCCGTTATACATTGTGATGATCTTTGGCTACTAAAGACCAAATTTTTTATTTATATTTAGTATCAAACGTGACAGGTGGTAAATCATGTCGTCTTACATAAATCAACTATTATCTATTTCGAGAACTAGACCATTGTAAGTATCTGTTTAAAAACATACACATCACGCCCTTGCTTCATATGGGTAGACAGAGATCACGGATCCCCATTTATCTTGACCCTGATAAACCTCTTTCGCTTTATTGACATTCATACATATATTCGTACACACTCGGTGGTTATAGGTAGTTCTAACGTTATTCTATATCTGTAAAAGTATATAAACGTTCTACAAGTATAAGTTATCTAAATTTCGGTGCATGGCTCATGGGTTAGTTATAAATCGGACTTAAACACATTTTGGGTTCGTGTGAAATGATTTGGATTGTTCAGTCTTAAAGTACTACAAATTGTGGAGACGCTTTCGAAATATAAAATAAATCCTAAATGATAACGAGTATTGAAAAAGGGTGACGTTAGGAGTACCTATAACCGACGAAAGTGTATGAGAAGGTATATGAGTGGTTGAAGCGAAAGTGGCCTGTCAGGATCGGGACAAATGGGGATCCGTGATATCTGCCTACCCCTCTACAGGGAATCAGGCGTGATATGTATGTACGAAATAATTTTTAATTAGTATGTACCACTGTATTTAAAGAGTCATTGTTAGTAATTATACCACACTTAAGCTTATACGTAAGCTTATACTTTAACTATTTTGTAAAATTTGGGTTAAGATTAGTGCAAAACGAAATTTCAGTTACCATTTTAGTTATGCCTTGTTTTTTAGAAATAATTTAATGTGTAAAAGCTAATAATAACTTCTCACGTTGGGTATTAGCTATAAAGGCATTATCTAGCATTTGCGCAAATGGACCAATGACTATCTCTACCCCGCAACGGACTATGGAAAAGCATATAAAGTATTTATTATATGTTTAATTTATTTCACAGCCTAATAAGACATATAACAGTCAGATAGACGCTATATTGAAAAAGAGTGACGTTAGGAGTACCTAAAATCGCCGAGTGTGTAAGAGAAGATGTATGAGTGTTAATGAAGCGAAAGTGGTCTGTCAGGATCGGGGCAAATGGGGATGCGTGATCTTTACCTAGCCCTCTACAAAGAATCAGGCGTGACGTGTTTGTAAGTATGTATGTTGAATATAATAAAACCTCTCCACAGCTCCGCATAGTCCGGCCCACGCCCCATGAGTCAGATTAGAGCGAACACCTACACACCTGGATATAGGTGAGAGGTTTTCGATAATATCTCATTAGGAGCACTTGCGTTTATTGTTATTGATGGAGCGCCCTCTCTTGGTGAGAAAACTAAAACATATTGACATATTTAGGCATGTTAAATGTTACTGGGCCGTACAAAGAATAACTAACTGCCATTCTTCCATGCATATCGTATGAGGTATCTAAGGGACTAGAAGTCAAAAAAAGCTATCGGGCGATACGCTGGCAATCTTTCATCAACGTTTCATACAACATGACAACCTAATTCATGGTAGATAAATCACCGAACTTGTACCGTGTCTTCAAGGTTTTGTCTACCCCGAAAAGGATTGAAGGACGTGAATGTATATTTATCTAAATTGAAGCCTCTATAACTAGGTTAAAGCCTATAAAGCGAAAAACAATTGACAGGATAATCCAAGCTAACCATGTATAACCTAATCGTTTATACATACATACACATCACGCCTGATTCCCTGTAGAGGGGTAGGCAGAGATCACGGATCCCCATCTATCCTGATCCTGACAAACCACTTTCGCTTCATTGACACTCATACAAATAGTACATACTAATAGTCTCTACCTATCCCTTTAGAACATAGAGCCTTAAATGTACTTACATGTCTCTAAGTTATTGTCGAGTGCATTATAAATATCGGATGTTGCCTTTCGAATCCGAGTCGATTAATATCGGAGGCTTCGACGCTGCGAGCAGAGGTCGCGTTAAAAATGAGGTTTGATAGCACCACCTGCCTGGTAACCTCTCTAGAGTATAGGGGGTGACTGTTGTAAAATAAGCAAGTATTATTCTGTACTAGCGACCCGCTCCGGTTTCGCACTTCTGGTTATTTAATGGATGTCATTATTCGTATAAACCTTCCTCTTGAATCACTCTATCTATTAAAAAATACCGCATCAAAATCCGTTGCGTAATTTCAAAGATTTAAGCATACAAAGGGACATAGGGACAGAGAAAGCGACTTTGTTTTATACTATGTAGTGATACGAGTAGTAATTGTACCTTGGTTAATAATGGATTTTGTTACTGTTTAAAGAATCATTAAGTATTTTACAGGTTTAAATTTTGCTTATAAACTTCACTTTATCTGTTTCAGATTATCTGCCCATTCTACCGGCGAAACAGGTGTGAAGTATAAACACATACGCAATGAAATTTAACTTTTATATTTTATTATGTATAAAAGCAGGTTCTGATAAACTTTTCTACATATTAGTTTGATAATAAAATAAAAAGATAGAAGAGAAGAAAATTGTATGAAATATATTTAAAAAATTTATCGCCAATTTATTCCACAAAAAGCCAATAAATATATTATAGCAATGAATAGATATTAATTTGCCGTTAATAAGGATTGTCAATCCATATACCTCTAGTCCCTTAGTCACCTCTCACACTTCTGTATAAGAATGAGCTCTTACCGATACTATCGATACAAATCGTATCGAAACGTACAACACCCCGTATGTTAACAAGTTAGTGCTTTTGCTAGGAAGACTAAGAGAACGATGTGTGAGGTCTAGACTGGATGGAGGCATGCTGAACGTTTTCGAAATACTTAGCCTATATACTCTTTTAAGCCCTAATTCTTGAATATACTTATTTTTAAACTATATAATATATCTATAGTTATTTTTAGGCTCTCGCGATTTGTACTCATTTTTACTATATCAGACCGGGTTGTGTAACGATAAAATTAAATAAAGATATAAGTACCTTAATATCACTTGACGTTTCGACCCAGTTGCATAGGCCGTGGTCGTTGGAAGAAAATGAAAAAACGAAAGAAAGACGAAAGAAGGTAGGAATCTTTATTTTGCTTTAACGAGAAACGACCCGATCTAATATAAAAAACGTTGACTCCTTACGACATGCTCGTAGACTATAACTGAAAAGTTCTAATGTTAAAACCATGTAAGCCATACAAAAATATACATATTTTTCTGAGATAATCTTCCTCTTTTTCACCATATCACAAGAAATGATTAAAGAGCATTGGTAAATTCAATCTGTTTTTGAAGCCTACAAACTGAACAATATTCCATGTTAAAATGTTCACGTGAATACGAAGATTATATATGTCAGAGCTTATGTCCACCTATAGGATATATAAGAATTGATTTTCTTCAAACAAACGAAACAAACGTTATAAGAATTGATCTTCTTGTTCCCCTAAAGCATGACTCCATCCACAGGTGCAAACGCAGTCGACGATAAATGCCTCCAAAGGTCCCGGCTGCGACCGTCATGCATAACAACGACCACCATTGCGAAACTCAATGGTGCTTCATCACAAATGGTACTACGCTGGTTCGGGACTGGAGTAATGGTAATAAAGAAAGAAAGGAAAATAATTTATTCACTGCATATGTACATTAGAACACAATACAAACATTACAACAATCACTACATCGCTCATTTGGTGCAACAACGTCGTAATTACATTTTTTTGTAAATTAAAGTTATTATGTCATTATGTTCGAAAAGTCTATTTACACCCGGAGAAACATCGACCGAAATGTTTTTTGAAAAATCAAACTTACTTTTAAAATGATTCGGATTATAATGAGTCTCCCCAAAATGCCATGCATCGTATACAAATCTTTAATCGGCTCTCCTTTAAAAAATGTAAAAGTGTAATTACGACGTTGTTGCACCAAATGAGCGACATAGTATAAAACAAAGTCGCTTTCTCTGTCCTTATGTCCCGTTGTATGCTTAAATCTTTGAAACTACGCAACGGATTTCGATGCGTTTTTTTAATATATAGAGTGATTCAAGTGAAAGGTTTATATATATAATAACATCCATTAAATAGTGGAGTAGCCTATATTTTATACCCGTGCGAAGCCGGAGCGGGTCGCTAGTAAATAATAATATGCCTTTTAGATAGATTTTTATGTTACATCAAGGAAAGAGTAATGTTACATAAAATAATCCTTTAATTCCTTTCATAACTCACTATTCACCACTTGTATATACACACTCTTTTACGAGGCGGGGTAGTCAGAGACTTGAGTATCGATCTGCGGTATTTCGAAGTCATGTTTGGTATGACCCATTCACTTAAAAAGGGATAGGCAGGTTTCTATACGATGTTTCCCCTCATTATTACTGACTGTAAATTATTTACGTAAATGTAAAGTGTATTTTTAAATTTCTTTCATAGGTACGTGCCTTAAGCGGGATTCGAACCTCGATCCTCTCAAAATAAGTCAGGATACAACCGCTGGAGGACTTATTCTTTTGGATTAAGACTACCTTTAAAACATATTATACCTGAGTCACTTTTAACGTAATTGTGGTTGTATTATTACGAAACATTGCTATCATGTAAGAGCAAGAGAGATTAATATATTTGTGGTGTATATAATTGTACAATAATATTTTAAAGAAACTGTTAGGCGATAGGCTAGCAACCTGTCAGCGATATCCATCATATCTCTGATACAAATTCTATAAGTGACTATAAAGATATTTATTATATTAATTATGTGAGACCGGGTCAAAACACGATAAATTTATAAAGATATGTAATTACCTTTATTTTGCCCGACGTTTCGACCCAGTTGCATAGGCCGTGGTCGCGGGAAGACTAGCTAGCAAGCTAGACTAGCGGGAAGTCCGTCACAGCTAAAATGTCTGTCTACCCTCACAATTGGATTTTTTTGTTAATTCATAGCACGACACACTACACTCACACTATCCGAAGACACATCCGCAATTATGCCACGCGAATATATATAAAGATATTGTGTCTCCGAGGTTCTGCCCACCCCGATTTAGATTACATACATACATACACATCACGCCTGATTCCCTGTAGAGGGGTAAGCAAAGATCACGGATCCTCATTTGTCCCAATGACAGACCACTTTCGCTTCATTGACTCTCATACATCTCATACACACTCGGCGGTTATAGGTACTCCTAACGTCACCCTTTTTCAATATAGCGTCTATTTGACTTTTATAGATTAAAGGAGTTTATGTTACAATTTCATATCACTTACAAATTTATCATGACCGAGCATCGAACCTGAGGGGGGAGGTGAACAAATCCTACGCAAACCTATCCTATCACACATTCCATCTACAAGCCATTGAGGTACTCAATTATCATATGGATACACATTTCATATGCTATCGTATTTGAAACAAAGGAATTGATAGAAATTGTACCGTTGGGTACTATGGTATCTTAAGGCTGTTCTTAAATGGTGCACTAGTTTTTATTTATTTAGATTTAAGAGACAAAATGAGTTAAGGCGATAATAGATTTACAATCACTTATAAAAGAAGTAAAAGAGCTTATGGTTTTTATATTGCTTGGGTGATAGATGTATTTTAATCAAAATTATATTGTTTTTATAATACATGAGAAAATCAGAAGTGGATATTCATTTTGAAATTAATTAATTAGTGTATATTTTTCAATAATGTTTTTGTTACATAGTAAATGCAATATATAAAAAGAGTCACTTTTTTATGTAATTCAATCCGTTGACGTCCAATAATTATTTTTTAATTAAATTTTTTTCACTGTGCACACGCAAAAAGTACTTAAAAAAAGTGAGTTTATCAGAATTCTGACAAACAGGTATCCGTAATCCTAACCCTCTACAAGAAAACAAACGTGACCTGTATGTACAAATATACATAAATAAATATTATACTATAATATACCAAATAGAAACCATCTCACACAGGCACCTTTTAAGAGCAGCCCGTAAATATAGATCGGTTATTCTGATACCAAACATTGGGATCATGTTGACACGCCATTTAATAGTAACAGCCTGTTCGATGATGCGCCGATACTATCGCCTTCGATCCGATATAAGTTATAGCTTATAATGTGCTTGAACTTAGAATGTAACTTGGATATAGTATAATATTTAGGATTTTTCACCAATTGATTGCATTCACTTAGGTCTTTTAAACGAATGTTTTCGCTTTTCAATTTAAACGGATGTTTAAATGCCTAAATACAAAGGTATAAAATATTCTAAAAGTGTATTACGTATTGAAGTGTCCAATAATTTTATAGTCGTTTATAGTTTTTAAAACTTCAAAACTATGTGAAAGCAAATAAATATTGAATGTAACAATCCATGTAAAAATCCAAGTTTTTTATTCTAGTTTAACCTATTAGTCAAGGAGACAACAATGTAAATGGAAGTTATATTGCACTTTATACACGGTATAAACAAGCAACTTATCACACATATATTAACGTCACAACTTTCCTACCGGGATAGGTAGAGACTATGGATCGATACCTTGAACCATCCTGACAAGCTGTTAATATTGTATTCAAAACCTAAAAAGCTTATTAAATCATTGAGCTAGTTACAATGTATTCAAATATAAAAAAGACAAACGCGTTCACAACCATTAACCCGGAGTAATCAGAGGTTCAAGTTTCTATTTCCGCAATTGCGAAGGTAGTAATTCTATGGCCACCTCAAACCCACGTGTTAACCAGATATTCAGTACTCAATGTGACAGGTGGTGAGCCATGTTGCAATTTCCAAGTACTGACTATTACCTGTTCGGGGAAGAGGTAGTTTTCATCACAATGTTTTCCTTCACAGTGGTATTCACGAATTAGACAATAGACTAACAAACTAATATTTTTACAATTGTGTCATCGCCACTTTACTTAGTGTATCACTTTCTAATTTTAATAAACAAAATCAGTTACAAAATAAGTCGCTGTTACAGCAACACGGATTTACAAAACTAATTTAATTACACGCTTTTGTAAGTCTTCATTTAGATTGTAATCGAATAAAAATGGAATGGGCATCGGGTCATAATTTGACCCTATAGCGATCAAGAATCCGAACGATTAATTACGACTGAATCGTAACAATTTATAATATCGATACTCATGTGGTTGGCTAGTCTTAAATCGCGGAAATAGGTAGAATGGCTAAATTTTATTAGGAATTAAAGTAAATTGCGGTCGGAATATAATGTTATGTGAATTGTTTTATTATATCCTGGTATGTGCATTTTATTTATGATACAAGATCTGTACATTGTTATTATTGATTGTACTTTATCTCAGGTTATCGTTATAAAATAATAGTACGTATTAAAATTTCAACCAATATTTTTTATATTTAAAAACATTATGTTTATTATCATAATGAGCAAGCATAGGAGTAACATTGAATGATAGAATTAAAAATAGTGTGATAAGGGAAGGTTGCGGTTTGAAAGAAGATGTGACTAAGATTGAAAAGAGCATGCTTTGATGGTTTGGACATGTTATGCGGATGAATGATAGCAGATTGACAAAAGGAATATATATGAGTGAAGTGGAAGGGCGGTTACATAGGGGCCGGCCTAATAAGACATAACAGTCAGATAGACGCTATATTGAAAAAAGGTGACGTTAGGAGTACCTATAACCGCCGAGAGTGTATGAGAGGATGTATGAATATCAATGAAGCGAAAGTGGTCTGTCAGGATCGAGACAAATGGGGATCCGTGATCTCTGCCTACCCCTTTACAGGGAATCAGGCGTGTGTATGTATGTATGTATCATTATGAGCATAGTATATTATTATATTAATAAAAATATTCGACCACTTGTATCGATCGTGTTATACAAATATTGTAATAAAAAATCTGTAACCTCATATTTACAATAAAGATCTCTCATATTTACAATAAAGATTCTATAAAGATAATCTCACATGTTTGACATATGTGTCATGGGACATTCACACGTTCGGGATTAAGCCAAATTGTGTCCGTAAACCAATTTTGACATTATCCGGTCATTTTCAGCCGAAACACGTAAACACTGTCACTCAATTGTAATGTTTTTATACATCTACTATCCTTTTTGCTAATACTTGTTTGAAATGGCATGTTTCACACGCTCTAACTACAGTTTTTTTTATATAAATCAGTTAGTATTGATGATAAGAATGAAATGTACCGGACACTACACTAAAGATAATATTTAAATACTTATAATCACATACCAATGGATTTAGTTCTGTATCTGTGTTAGCATCTGTGAAGGATTATGACTCACCATCTAACACGTAGATCGTTCACCATCTGGCTTATACATATTCTTACTCAGTCACCAAAAACCCTCATTGATGATGGCTACTCAAACCTGACTATCCAGAAATGATAAAAAATTGTATCTCATATGAGTACTGAATGTCTGGACTGTAGTGTTTTAATGAAATACGCGTCACAAGAGTTTATACGTACGCTGAAACTTTGACCAAAAATGACATAACAACATAATATTATAATAATCTTCAAGTATCTATTTCTCACTATCTATTACATATTTACATAGTGTATATTTAACCCCCGAATGTGATTAAGGAGGTGCATGTATGTCATGAAGCGAATGCCTAACACTCTGTATGGAAACGCGCTCTATATATGTATGTATGTTTAATAATTAAAAATTAATGCCAAGAGACAACCAGTGTCAGGCAAATGTTTTGACTTTCAATTAATGTATTGCACTTGTATCTATGTTGAATAAAAACATTTGACTATGACTTTGATGCGTAATGTTTGCCGTCTCCTCTATAAGAAAATGACGTTTGTGTTTATGTATGTATGTATGAGTCTGTAACTGGCATTATACATTACCCCTTTTCATTCTAGCCTGCAACATCCACGTGCAATGTAATAGGGCGTGGTCTGGCGTTTTTATTAAAACAAACACACAGATACAATTTAATTGTAGCGGACATTATTTATTGCGTCTGCACAAACTAGTCTGCTCTCAATGAGCGTTAAACTTGTTATAATTGAAGATTGGGAAATATATATATAATATATATAGAAATATATACATAAATTCGACGTAGCTCAGTTGTTTGGGCTTGGCTCTGTATCAGTGGGTACAGGGTTGCATGTACCGCTTGAGCATGTACCAATGGAAATGAAGTTTAATGAACTTCTATGTACGTAAAAAAAACACATTTACGAAATGCATCGAATTATACGGTGAGGGAAAACATCGTGAGGAAACCTACCTGTTTGTCGAACAGGTAATAGTTAGCGCTTGTCAATGGCGACATGGCTTACCACCTGTCACATTGAATACTGACTATCTGGTCAACACGTGGGTTCGAGGTGTCCATAAAATTACTACCTTCGTAATTGCGGAGATGGACACCTGAACCTCTGACTACCCCGCAGAAGTTAACGGTCGTGAATGCATTTGTCTTTCTTTGTAAATGTATACATGGATTATACATACATAGATATGGATATTCACAGAAGATTTATGTCGAGTTTATAAAATATACTCATAAACAATTTTCGCTTCATTGATATCCCTTCATATAAACATATAAAGTTGGGGATTAGAAGTAATTCTAACCTTACCCATTTACATTATAATTACTGTTTAGGCAAAATACGCTTTGTTCCGGCTCATTAAAACCTATGTGACTCAGATAGCCTACATTTTGGAAAAGCGTGACTTTAAACATAGTTATATTCGCTCATATACATCGTTGACGGTTATAGGTACTTGGTACAGAACGTAAAAAATAACGATCCATAATTTCTATCTGCCTCTACAGGGAAACAAATAACTCCATACGTAACCATAGCAACTATCAGATCAAGAAATACAAATAAACTGCCTCAAATAAGTCAAAGGTAATATACAATTTGATACCAATATCGTTTTTAACCCGCGGGGCGCCACCCGAACGCATTTCTTATCAGATGCCTAATGAAATTAATAATTAAATTAACAAATTTATGTGATGGGTTGGCAACCACGCCTTTATCAATGTATCTGGATGTTTGTTTTAAAATTCGAACGCGTAGGAGGGGTATTGGTTTGTTTTTTAACAAAATTGGTTTTAATGTCTTGTAAGGAAGTTGGGTTATGATTTTTGATTTGATGATAGTTGATCTTATTCTTGGAATTTTACGTCCCACGGTCTGAGAATTTAGAAAAAAAAAACATTTATTAGAACGTTAAGCCACTAGGATTGGAAAAGGCATGCTTTAATCATTTGGTAATGTTATGCGGATGAATAAGAATAGATATAAGAAGTTTAAAGGTGACAATAGGTAGATTGACAAAAATTATAGTTAAAATAGGGTGACATTAGAAATATGTATGTGAATGTATAAATGTTTTGATGTAAAAGTTTGTCATCATCGAGACAAAATTGGTATCCGGGATCTCTATCTACACCGCAGGAAAATGCGCTTTATGCATGCATGTACAATCAGCTATCATTTTCCTGGCATGTTATAAGAGATAACTTAAGGGTGAGTTCTGTCTTTTTGAACATAGACTATCACTATTCATATTGCTTTCACTATCAACATTATTACACCCTAAATATGAAATGTGTTTTGGAAAAAAAGAAGAAAGATCTTTCTTTCTTAAATGTTTTTTGGTTATATTTATTTTGTTTACCATTTCACAGGCAGCATTTTCAATTACTCAAAACCTTTTTTCCACTAGATAATTTGTACCTATAACCTATCATTAGATAACTTCTTCTCAATTCAAAATCCTGACTATAACCCCACTATTAGCCTATAAGGTAAGGTAGAGATCTCCTCACAACGTTCTTTAAATGTACATTAACAATATTGTGCTTGTAAACTTAGAAGTAAGCTTTTGGTTACTTAATAACCAAAGGTAGCCGCTTACAAGTAGTGGCAGTGTAAACACGCCTTTATTTGTTCAACTTAAGTCTTTTTCAGTGTACAGTAGTCTTTATTTTTTCAACATTGTCCATTCAAACTTCAACCTTATAACTTAAACTTTAAGGTGCATTTTCCAATGAAAAGTAGCCAGAGTGATTATGATATTAAATTACTTAAGTAGCGCGTGTATTGATTTGTTTTCGTTCCGTGGAAAGTTGTAGGTTCAATTACTGGGCAGGTCATTTAAATAGAGGCGAGTATTTACTCATAGCTTCCGCGCTAGTTAGGGACTAATAGATAGATGACTAGTTTTTTTACATATTAAGATCGGAGGTTTAGTTACTATTAAGTTTACATATAAACTCTTGTCTAACTCATGATTAATAACTAACGAGACTTATCGCGTAAGTTTTTATATAATGAAGTTACCTTTATTAACCCGACGTTTCGGCTACGTTGCAGCAGCCTTGGTCACGGGCAGACTGACGTTTCATATTTCTTCGTCTCCACTGAGCGCCCTGTCAAATTCTTCGCTGACTACCCTCACTGCTACGTTTTTATCAATTACCCGCGGCCTACGCACTACACTCACAGTATCTTGTGGTTACACACTTGTGTCTACCTCTTTTGGATTGGTATGAGTTTTAGGGACACTCGATTTGATTTTAGTCACCTCCTAAATCATGCCAAAAGAACGGCAGCTAGTTATTATAACCAGATATACACAGATCGTTAAGTACTGCTGGAATATTATCTTTAACTTTATTTATAACCCATGATAAATGCATGATATTAATGTTCAACATGTCCCTTTTTATCAATTACATACAGTAATCAAACATACACATACCTTCAAGAACTATAATCCTTTTGAGGTGGACAACACCTCGGATTCACTTGGTTTGTGATGTCCATCGTAGTTGAATACATTTCTTCGTCTTTTAATGATATTCCAGCAAGATTGGCAGCTTGTTTACCTTTTTTTTAACGACGCTTTAATAAACATACATACATATATCATAGCGCATACTGACTGAACTTCTAAACTCTACCTACCCTATCAGCTTTTAAGGTCATTATACTTGTAAGAGGTGAATAATGTCACCAGGTCGCCCCGTTTCCTTGTTTTGGACGAAATCGGCCATGAATCAGAATCATATCTGTGCACGTGGCGCCGCGCATTGTTACGGAGCGGGATGGGCAGACTAACGAGTTTAAACACGTAACGGATTATATAAAATCACGTTCTTTAATACATTTCCTTTCCTTTAGTGGATAGAACTAGTGTACCTTTAACCGCCGAGAGTGTATGAGAAGATGTATGAATGTCAATGAAGCGAAAGTGGTCAGTCAGCATCGGGACAAATGGGGATCCCTGATCTCTGCCTACCCCTCTACAGGGAATCAGGCGTTATGTGTATGTATGTATGTATGTAAATACAGAGATACGACTTTAGAGAGATGATAATTTTTGCTAGGACAGTTTCTAGCATACATTTCTTGAATTTTGGGGTTTTGATATCATATGGAACAACAGATTGTATGTACCCCTAATTCTTTAGTTGTTTCCTATGAAATGAAGAACAGCAGCTATTTATCATTCTTTTTATGGACCAGACTATCATGTGATTAGATTTTAAATAAAGATGAAGAATTCAAGATAAAAAGTGTCCTCTGATATATATGGCCGTGATTCTGTCCACACCGAAAGGCCTTCACCACCTTTTTTAATAAGCCCCTCACCACTAACACTATGCGTGCTCAAATAAAAACACTGATGACAACAACGTCGCCAACCGCTACAACTTCGAAGCACCAATTCATCTCTTAATATTCAGCCGAAAATATGTGATTGTATTTCAATTTTCACTGAGCTGCTGACTTTGTTGACGCACCATAGACGACTGGTGTAATTATGTTATTGTGTACAAATAACGCCGGTCCGCCCGCCCCAGCGCAGGCGCTTACGCCCAAGATGCGGGGGCGGGCGTCAGCTGACTGATTGAAGGCACCCACTGCTGCACTAAGCCTCGGATCAACACTGATCAGATTGAGATATCGTGCCTGATGTATGCGTGGATAGGTTGCTGACATATAAATGTGTATGGAATGAAATGATTACAATTTTTTTTTTATATAAGGATTCTATAATAATATATTAGTTATTAAAAGTCACAAAAAAACGTTTTCTTAAGAAAAATTGTAGTTATAATAAAATTTACACTTAATTGTATATCGGTTTAGGTATACACTTGTGTTTTTAGTGTGTGTTTGAAGTTAGTCAACATCGTTTAAGGTGACTATATCTATAGTTATCCATAGTCTCAGCTTTTTGGGAAGTATAGGCGTAAATATATGTAAGTTAGAGGAAGCTTTTGTTATATGTATGCCATATTTTAATTATAAGTTACTCGCGTAAGCTACTTTATTTGTATAAATTATCACAAACCTAAAAACTTTATTCTCTAACAATGTTCATTGTAACTTCAGGACCTCTCTTATACTTTTAACAAAAAATCTCGCAATTATCGAGTTAAACATTTTAATTACTTATATAGCCCTTCGTTCAATAAAGATCATTATCCATAACATACTTTTTGCATTTTTTTGTTATCAGTCAAGAAGATATGATTCGAATAACAGAAGTGCATGTCTGAAAAAGTTAATGGTTGCGAGTGAAGCAAGAGAGATTTGTCAGAATCGTTCCAGGTGGCGATCGATAGTCTCTGCCTATACCTTTGGGGACACAGAGGCGTGAATATATGTTTGTAAGATATAATGTGCTCCTGTTAACAACCTGCCCAAATCCCAATACCATTTTTGAATATCTATACGAATATATTATGTAAACCTCATCCTGCAATACAGCCTCACATTCCTCGAATTAAAATCCGTGACACTTGGCGAGACAAAAAGAGGAGGGATAAATATTTAAAATGGCGGACTCTTAGTCTCACGCTCGTGTTATGTTTTTGAAGGTTTAAAATAAAATAAACGCCGCAGAAGACAGTTTCGTATTAAGCCAGCTGGGTGCACGTGCCTGCTTTATGGGGGTCGGTGGGATAGATTCCAATGGATTAAGGAATTAATAAATACATCTAGGTGTAATGTAATATAAATATCTAGGTTGAAATAAGTCGTATGACAGTCAGATAGACGACATATTGAGTGTGTATGAGCGAGGTTTTTGTCAGAATGGGAACAGATGGGTATCCGTGATCTCTGCTACCCTTCTATAGGGAAACGGGCGTAATGTGTACATAACATGTCTAAACAATCGAAGCATACCCTTTTTAATCCCAATCACTACATCTTCTTTCAAATCGCATCCTTCCTTTATCACACTATTTTTAATTCTATCATTCAATGTCACTTCTAAACATGCTTTAAATTTTTCAGCTCAGTTACTTTAAAATAATTTACTAGTGGGGCATTAATATCGACAAATTTAATTTGCTCAGCCCAACATATAATTAGTACTCATTATTAACCTTTAACAATATACCGTTAAACAATTCATTTACCAAAATACAAACAAATCATAAAAATCCGTAGGGTGAAGTGAAAGAAACCTGATAGCAACATTCCTTATACATAAAGAAAGGCCTTAGATTGCCTTTATCCATCAATATACCTTACAGAACCCTACCTAATATTCCCAACTCGCGTTTACCTCCTTTATTTTTTTAGTCCACGCGAAGGGATGAACACGTAAGCGAATTTGCATACAATAGCCTCCGCGTGGCATATGCCTGCCTTAGAAGCCTTTATAGTAATAATAATAATGTCACGATTCCACACTACCTTTTATTGGAAGCTAATGTTCGGAGGTTTGGAAGGTTTTAGGGGAGAAGTTTGGGGTTCGATTTGACGACCTCCGTGGTGGGATCGATTAAACACTTGAACGCTCGTAAGGTCCCGGGTTCGATTCCCGGTGGAGGCAGAGTTAAGAACTACGATTTTATTTGCTTTCCAGTCTGGTCGTTGACTTTATATGCTATACAATAATATGTATTTGTCTATATAATATAAGTATAAATTTCTTAAATATTATGTTGACTAAAACCTTTAACACAAGTCTTAATGAACTTAAATGAACTTACCGAGGGGCTAGTTCAATTAGTGTCATAGTGTCTAAATTATTATTAAATCAAAAATAGAGCGTGTTTAAAATTACATACATAGTACATATATAATATACATATATAATGCCTGTCATTCTACGGAGGGGTAGGTAAAGATCAAGGAGCCTTAGTTCTTTCGCTCATGATAAAACTAACACGTACTTAAATTACTATCTAACTACATATGTATAATCTAAGGCTGTACCTTAGAAGATCTACCAATTCTTTGTTATTACAAAGTCAGCACTTATTATTACCAAGAATAATGTGCCTATTTATTTTCACCTATTATTTACGGTTATTATTTAATTTCGCATCGGCTGCTGATTATCAAGATTAACGCGGATTCTTCGTGACCATATAATCCACAATTTTATAAAAGCTACTAGTAACTTAACGATCACTAACACTCCATATTCACATCACCACCCCAATAGCCATAGTCACTTACTGATGATTATGTACCTTAGGTTATATCCACCTAGCAGAAGAATGCCATGCTTATATATACGTATTATATGTACGTCTCTACCAAGCCGATAAGGTTCCATAACCAACAGAAGCCTTCAAACAAGACGGAGGCAGATTCAAATTTGAATTTCGAAAACGGCGGCTGCGCCATGTCAAATATTTGTCACCCAAAGTAGGTTACGGGTAAACGTCAGAAAAAAAACAAGAGTCAAAGGCTTGGAGCGTTTGCGTGAAGCCAACTTTGCTTTGCATGGCTTGAATATTCAACAGTTGGTTTTGGGTTGGGTGTGCGGTAGAGAATGCTTTTGGTTTTATATATTTACTAGGCTAGCAACTTGTTATTAATGTTTTATATACATTCCAATAATATTATGTAGCCATTTTGAATCCCCTATAGTTTTTGTCTTGTCAAGACAAAAGACAAAAAAACTATAGAGGAAGAAATCCGGACACTGCGGAGAGACAATTCATATCCTCCGAAACAAGCGTTGGATTGGCATCCCTCAGGCGTCCTAAGTCCACGTGGCGTCGCTCGGTTCAGAAGGAAGCAAAGTCCATGGGACTGCAGTGGGGAGATCTGAAAGAGATTGCGCAAGATCGCCCACGGTGGAGAAACATTCTTCGAGCCCTATATCCCTACTAAGGGATAACAGGAAATAAGTCAATTTGAATTCGTTAATTTAGTTTTAAGTGACCAAACTAATGTAAAGTTTTTCCTATCTGAAAAGGGATTACAGGACGTAAATTTGTATGTATGTTATGTCTGCTTTACTATCAAAATCGTAGATAGTTTTATATTTACAGCTTAAAATATTATGAGTGCCCCAATACATAATTATTATAACACCTTTTTCCCAGAAGATCTCAGAATCCATGCCATACGACAATAGTCCTTTCTATTCAGAAATTTTATAAAGAATATTAAATTTATTTTAACTAATAATCATTTTATCTAGATGAGAAAAAAAATCACTAAAAATTTTATGTACATGTAATCATATTGTAGTATTTTTCTATCACCAATAATACATTTCTTCGCTTCTTTCTCATTAAAAGTAATAAAGAAAGTAATTTAATTTTACCATAAACATTACATTCTTTACCCCAATCGCAAGACGGATGAATATAAAGCAAAGGTTAGGTCTGATGCTAAGAACCGTCACATGCCACCGTTCTGCCAAACTGTTTTGACTGAGAGGTCGCATTAATACTTACGACATACATAAACCCCTAAGAGGTAGGCACAATAATGGATTCACTAGTTGATAACTCCTTAGACAAATGACAAAATGCTAAGAAAAAAGAAACTAGCATACATACTTATCCCGTCCGATCCTTTGTAGAGGGGTAAGCAGAGTTCACTGATCCTCATATCTCTCGATCCTGGAGCAATTTTCGCTTATTAACACTCATAAACTCTACTTACACACTCGGCGGTTATATGCATTTCTAACGTCACCAGTTTTGAATATGGATAAATATACCACCCCAACCAAACTAAATCCGGAAGCGATCAATCTACCGTAATCGAATCATATCGATACAGTTTAAACGATTATATCGATAATAGCTACCGATACATCGATCTCAATGAAACTTTGATTAAATCGATATTCGTGAATGATTGATGTGGCTGTTGACATATTAGTGGGTCGATATTTTGTAAGACGATTATGATTTAATGTATTGATATTGATTGCTTTATATATGCCCAACTAGCAAGAGGTGCTACTAAATGTTATTTGTAATACTTTATAATCATTTGTTAAAGGCTAAATAGAAATGTATTTACAAAATATTACTCATATCAAAAAATAAGTAAAATATTGTGAAGAATTAACAAAGTAATCTAATCAAATTACCAAATACGAATTAAATACCAGAATTAAAAAACTAAGAATTTAATAAAATCTTTTACGTGATTGGTGTGGACTTACTTAACTACCCCGATAAAAACTACAAAAATAACAAAAAAGAAAATTTGTATTTAAAGTTATGTTCATCTTAAAAAGTTTAGAAGAATGAATGAAAATATATATCTATGTTAAGTTCAAGGAAAGTTTATTAAATCATAAGCTACAAGTGTTAAGAATGTTAATACGGTTATAAAATAGGGATTTAATTGGTTGGAATGCATTTGAAAATTTAAATAGTGCAGTGAGTGAGTGAATAGTGAGTGGTAAATAATGGGTTAGTGAATGAAATATTGTTTATAGTACTAATGTTGGAACTACGGATATATTAATCTTCCTTTTGTATTAATGTGTTCTCCTTGTTTTAACAATGATTAAAACAATACGGTATGTTCTGGTATTTGATTAAAAAAGTAACTAATTGACAGTGGATTGATAGATTGGAAACAAATTAATGACTAAAGATCTACCAGTTCTTTAAAATATTAACAGCTGAATTGAGTTTAAAAATCTCGACATACTTTTTGTTTTGGCTACTTCTGACATATTTTATTACTATCATAATTACACCCTTAAGCTCCTAGTCACTTCTAACTTCTTACCACCAAGAAGTAACGACAGTTTCTAACAAAGTTCATCGCCTAGTTTGGGCCCACATAGAAGTAAAGCCTACGGCGTCAAAGCCTTTACGACCAATAAAATTGCCACTGGTTAATTTATTTTTCAAGACCAAACTATAAATTTTGATGATTTATTGTAAGTCTAGCAAAAAGTTAGAATATGTACAACTTTTTTATTGTTAATGAATTAAGAAATTATCAATTAACGATTACCATACTTGTGGGATATCTCTAATGATGATAATAGTCTATAAATTATAAATTAGTAGTTCCTATAGATTCTTCACGCTATGCACAACCGCCTCGAGACAAATGTCTCCAATTTGATCTGTACTCGCTCTACGCGGTTCATAGAGTAAGTGGATTAGAGATTTTATTTTATGGCAACATTAAACTACGATTTTTAATCGTATTGAAAACGCCTCTATGATTTTTAATGTGCTCCCTAAATATTGTTGACTGTACTTTTATTATATTTTTATTTTATCGCCTCTTTTATTATAAAAGGTTACTTAATAAGGTTTATGTGTTAGATAGTAGTTTTTGGTAACCGGTAATAAAATACCAGTCATATTTCTACTACTATTTATGTAAATATCATAAACATAAGACACTTTTATATAATAACTTCACGTAATATAAATTCAATTGACCCGACCTTTCGACATCCGCAATGGTTTGGACATGTTATGCGGATGAATGATAGTAGATTGACATCAGGAATATATGTGGATTATGAAAAAGGACGGTTACGTAATGCCTGGCCCAATTAGACATAGGACAGTCAGATAGACGCCACATTGAAAAAAAATCACGTTAGAACTACCTATACACGAGTGTTTAAAAGGAGGTGTATGAGTATCAATGAAACAAAAGAGGCTTATCAGAATCGGGACAAATGGGGATCCGATCACTGCCTATCCTACAGGGAATATGTGTATGTAAACAAGCTATACAAGTAAACCAATTTGAACACGTCAACGAGGTTCACACGGGGACCCGTTCTCGAATGCACTAGGGTTATCTCTGTGCATGTCGTAAATCGGTCCGCTTATGCGCGTGTCGCGACACGGGTGGTCGGAGGCTTTTATCAGGCTCTATGGGAAAGTTATCGGGGAGGTAAATCGAGTTGGCAAAGGTAGGAAGGGGGTTGTGAATTTTGTTGTTAAGGTGGTAGAGTTTGGTAGATGTGATCAAAGTAAATATGTAAATTGAGATTTGTGCTATAGATAATAATGTATCATTTCATATCAGTCAAGTTAGCTAGTCTCTGTTGGCAGTGATTTGGCACAAATATTTTTTAATTAGTTTTATTAATAAT
Source organism: Leucoptera coffeella (assembly GCA_030578115.1). Lineage (NCBI taxonomy): Eukaryota > Metazoa > Arthropoda > Insecta > Lepidoptera > Lyonetiidae > Leucoptera > Leucoptera coffeella. The sequence continues at coordinate 76,845 of JAMBLF010000563.1, read as the reverse complement.
TTACTTAGAAATTATTAGTTTAACAAATAAATACTTTTTCTGGAAAGTAATCGGTTAAGAAGATAAAAGGATTTAGGATATATTGTAATTATAAGTCATTTATTTTTGCTTATATTTCCATTCGTAGGGTATTGTTCAATTTAACAATTTAATTAACTCTGTAAAAGGTATTAAAAGTTTGGTAGTTGTGATAAAGTTGTCCTATACATATTATGTAATGGTATATACGATTCAGATCCGTTATTCTTATAAGGTAGTTAGAACCTGGAGCAAATGTCATTACTTCTTAAATCATTCTTGGTTTATGGTTCGTATTTTATAGTTCATACAACAGACAACATTACATTAATGAAGCTTTATTTAGGTACTGACTATTTTGGAGATGTGCGTTATGTTTGCTTACTCTTTATTAGCTTAACTTTTTATTAAGTAATGACCTCCATTACATTATTTTTCCGAAACTCTACTACAACTCTCTGGTCTTGAACATTATTATCACAAACGTCCCCTGTTTAGTAAATGTCGAGCCAATATCCCACAGTAAACTCAAGATAAACCTTATAAATTGTATCACACATATCAAAGGTCCTGCCTATTTCCTGAACAATAAGGTCTAGTTTAGTTATAGTAGTTTGGGTGACCAGTTCTAATGGTATTTATTGTTTGCGTATCGGGTACTGAATATTTGATTTGAACATAATGTAGCCACCTATCTTTGTGTGTTATAGGGAACAAAGAGTAGTAAAAATTTTTGATTGTTTGACGACCTCCGTGGCGTTATCGGTTAGGCGCCTGAACGCTAATCGTGAGGTCACGGGTTCGATTCCCGGTGGTGGTAGAGTTAAGAAATACGCTTTTCTTCTGCTTCCCAGTCTGGTCGCTGATTATGTACGCTATATTTGTATTTATCTATATATAATAAGTACATATTTCTTAAATATACGTTGACTAGTACCCTTAACGCAAGTCTTAAATGTACTTACCAAGGGGCTAGTTCAATTGGTGTAATAACGTCCTACAGAATTATTGTAACGATATCTAAGAGTAGTAAAGTTAATGAAACTAAAATCAGGAGTATGCAGAAATGAAAAGTTACTGTTTAAGTATTTTTCATTTCAGTTTAAAAATACATATAACTAAGGTGAGATAATTCCGAATAAAACATCCTTTTTATCTGCATAGATATAAAGACAATGCTTATGAAAGGTGACATTGTTTACCACCTGTCACGTTAGGGGTTAACTATCTAGTTTACATGCTTATCTGGTACAGAATAAATTTTAGATATTGATACTTAAACATCTGACTATTCCGCAAGGGTTAATGGCTGAAAATATTGACGTCTTATTGTAAATATCTACTAAACTGTATTCTCTTTTGATTTGACGTTATATTTATTCGTTCCAAATTCAAATTTATGAGACAGGTGACATCCGTGAAATAGTAATAGAGATCCCGCCACATAAGGTGGCAGTTGGAGGCGTCGCCACAGTCGCGTAATTCAGTGTTACCAGTAAACACGCCAAAACTAGCACTCACTGTGCCATACGGCTCGATACATTATAGGTTTCATTTGTAACGGTCTTTGGTTGCAGAGCTATAAACTCAAATAAAACAAATTAATATATCAAAATCAAAATATGTTTATTAAACTATTTCAAACATGATTAATAATTAACGGGACTTATCCTTCTTATTATATATTACATATATTATGTGTTCCTTCACTCTGTCCGCACTAGACCGTTTAGTGTGTTCGACGTAGGATTTCCCACAGCTGCAATCAATCTTATACACACCCTTATATCTTATATCATGAGTATAAATCGCGAATCTCTTAAAACTATTATTTCAAACATGGCACTGAGCATTGTCTTTACATATTTTTTACCGAGGTTAGATCAGCGGAGACCCTAGCTTGGAGAAGAACTAACAAGAAACTCCGGAAATCAATTTATTATAATCACCCTTAACAAACATAAAAATTACAAAGAGTGGGCAAAAAACACAACGCTAGTAATACTAAATTTACCTTTCATACAAAATAACACGCAATGGCGGTAACGTCAAATTTAGTTCCAAGTTTGGCTACTGCCACCTTATGTGGCGGGATCTCTACTGTGAATTTAGTAGTCTCTACATTTTATGGCTCCAAAAACTGTGGTAATAAATAAAGAAATAAATTCGGAATGAATAGAAAGAATGTCAACGATGTTATCTTTAACTATCGATCTAATAAGGAATTGAACAAGGAATTTTTATTCGAATTTCTACGATACATTGTTAAATTAATTAAATTAATTTAACGCAATATTATTTTAAATGTAGTTGATCAATTAGCAGGAGATCACGTGTTCAAACGAAACTTTAGGTAGGTAGTTAATGGTGACAATAAAATAAACTTTTCACAGTGAAGTCAGTTGTAAAGACTTCGACTATGTATAATTCGAAAACGGTGACAGGTTACTAGTCTATCGCCCAAAAGATTATATTAACCTCTACTCCTTTACACACCTGCTACGATATAACAGGAAGAATGGTATCTGCACTACTATTCTCTTTACATACCTTATCTTTGAAATGAAAATAAAACATCGTCTCTATCATGAAATATAAAAAGTAACAATGGTAATTTAAATTTACATACATACACATCACGCCTGATTCCTTGTTGTGTTGTGAGAGGGGTAGGCAGAGATCACGGATCCCAATTTGTCCCGATCCTGACAGACTACTTTCGCTTGATTGACACTCATACATCTTCTCATACACACTCGGCGGTTATAGGTGCTCCTAACGTCACCCTTTAATTTAAATTTATACTGATTTAACGAATATTATGCATAATCTGTAAACGTTACACAATTTGTTTCCTTTTACCACAGGGCCACGTACAACAAAAACCCTAGAACCCTTTCTCGAGGCTTGCGGGGCATCGCTATCAGCCATCTCAAACGATATACGACCTCTGCGACGAAATTCCTCCGCCGTAACACAGATGGTGCGACGGCTATCTTGAATCGCGCGCATATTTTAAATCGATTCGATCAAAACTTTAGTTACGCTGTTCTGTAATCGATTGTTCCCTAGTTTATTGTTTTTATTGTGGAGACCTATTGGCTGGAGTTATGTAAGGATTGTCTCCGACTGGTTTTGAAATGTGGATAAAGGTTCGTTGTGTTTATACAGAGGTTTTTTTATGACCTTTTTATATGAAATTCAGGTCATATTAAACATGAAACTTGTAACTTTAAGATACCTGTTTCTTAAATCTAATTGAGACACATGATAATCCAGCGCAATCGTATTATATTTAAAAAATAGATGTCAAATGGTTTCTTGTAGTAAAAAGCATAATAATATAATGTATAATAAATGTATATATCTATCAATACTAATAGACCCAAAACTGTCAATTCAAATTTGTAGACTACGACAGACTATCAAATAAAATTAAAATGCACATAAAAAATACTGAATTGTACACCAAAATAAAACAGTCCCAACCCAAACCTAACCTTTGTGCATTTAGCTATATTTTGGTGTACATTTCAGTATTTTTGATGCACGTTTAATTATGTTCCCTTTTTAACATATAAACCTACATATAAACTCTTTAACACTATTTCCTTCGCAACCTGAGCTTACACCCTAAAGCCTTAAGGCTACTACAAATTATTAGAGCTCTTCTATCTGCGATCGCACAGTAGCCAGAGCAGATAAGGTATCTCGACATAGCTGAAATAAATAACCAGCCGACCTCCGGTTAACAACGGAGGCACCTTAGCACACGATGTATGGCTGCACGACTTCGCTGAATGTGTAATACCTGTTGCTACTTTGTGGGATTAGAGGGAATATAGATATATAGGCACGTGCTTTAGTCCCTTTCAGGGTGGTCAGAACTTTGGAGTTTTTGTCTATGTTACTTACTCGTAGTAGCTTACAGCCTTGGCCAAAAGTATTAGGCACCCTAACAAAAACGCAAATGGGATAATTTTAAGTAATAAATGAATCAGTCTGCCCGTGACCATGGCTGCTGCAACGTTGCCGAAACGTCGGGTTAATAAAGGTAACTTTATTATATAAAAACATACGCGTTAAGTCCCGTTAGTTATTAATCATGAGTGAAAATCGCGAATCTCTTAAAACTGTATAAATGAAACAGATTTTGTTTTTATATTAATAATTTAATGAAAAAAGAACTTAGTAAGCTAATATTTTGTAGTTCCATGCTTTGATTTCGTCATGGTTGCTATTTATCTGGGTATGCTAAAAACAAGAAGTGACATGGGAGATATTACCTATAACCGCTCATAAGGTATTAGGATTATAACGTAAAGGTATACATAATATGTATGGATATATTCAGGACTTTTCATCGGTTTTGGAGTGGAAACGAACTTCAGACAATATTTTCTCTGTCGCTTTTTTGCATAAATATGCGGGATGTAATGTCACATGAAACATTGGTGACAGGTTGTTAACCCATTGCTAGATAGATTACATTTACCCTTAGTTCCTAAGTCGCCTCTTGTTACGTGCCGGGAAAGACTTAGGGTTAGATAAGCACGTGTTCTGTGCTAGTCTAAGACGTGAAAAGAATGCTAACTTAGTTAAGTAGTTTTTGGAGCAACATATTTAAAAGCTTATTATTTCATATTTATATATTATATAAAACAATAACAGTAATAAAGTTTGGAATATAATATGTAATATCATTTCGGTTACCTTTAGTGATCCTGATACGAGAAGATTTCGCAATTTCTTACTTTGATCCTTAGACACTCTTAATTAGCAATTTAAAAAAAAAAACAAACGCATTCACGACCATTAACCCTTGCGGGGTAGTCAGAGGTTCAGGTGTCCATCTCCGCAATTGCGAAGGTAGTAATTCTATGGACACCTCGAGAACCCACGTGTTAACCAGATAGTCAGTACTCAATGTGACAGGTGGTCAGCCATGTCGCCATTTACAAGCACTAACTATTACCTGTTCAATGAACAGGTAGGTTTCCTCACGATGTTTTCCCTCACCGTATAATTCAACGCATTTCGTAAATGTGTTTTTATTAGCAATTTAATTTTCATATTTGTAATTGATAAAAAATTTTTGGGGGTATAAAATGAAATGGCTACCAAATGTGACTGATTACTTTATGTAAATCACGTATATTAGACATCAACGCTCAAACCATGCTTATTGAAATAGAGCTAGAACATGTAAGTATTTATATAACTCGAAAGATGACAATGATGTTTTTATGCGCCATTATTATTTTTTAAGCAATCAGAGCCTTAAAACACAGCAATGTTTAAGAGTAAAACCGTAATGAAAAAAGGTGACGTTAGAAGTATGTATAACGGCCGAGGATGTATGAAGAGGTGTATGAGTAGTGATGATCAGGCGTGATGTGTGTATATGTATGTTTGTGCTTAAACGTACCACAGTTCACTTTCAGCAGAAAATCGTACACACTATTAATACTAACATTTAAATCACAACTCTTAACATTTACATGCATTTAAATCACAGATGTTTTTTTTTTTTTTTTATTCTTTATTAAGCCATTCACCACTAAGGTTATGTCGGCTGAAGTACAAACACTGATGCCACGGCGTTTGAACTTCTTGTTATTTCATCGCCATGGTTACAGCAACGCCGTCAGCCGCTACAACCGAAGAAAAACGAAATCGAACCTCCAATTCTTCTCCTCCTTGTTCTTCGGTTCGTTCCAGTTGAGGATCCAAACCTTATCCCAAAGCGAACATATTTAGCCAGTTTGGCATCACAATTGACTAAATATTCGGTCGAAAATAATTATTTGTATTTTCAACTTTCACTGAGCTGCTGATTTTGTTGACGCTCCATAGACGACTAATCACAGATGTTAACATTAGCAATAATTCAAGATGTTGCTCTATGTCATTTCAAAAATAATGACAAGCCACATCATTGCATCGACAGATAGTATTTTACCATATACTTCATAATGATTCAAACTAAACTATGAACCAAAATATATTCCACCACTTCCCTCCTACTATATAACCTTATTCCTCATACCATATCGCTGATATAACTTACAGGGTAGGCAGCAAGCCCTTGTTCGGTCGAGCGCCGTGTGGCGTTTGATAATATCAATTAGTGTTGGCAAGAGAGCAATCTGTCAGCGGCAGAACCCGCCTAACCCATCTGCTCGTCTGCGCATGCGCTGAGATAGGGTGCGGGGATATAGAGTAGAAATAATAATAATAATATTTGGACATTATTACACCAATTGAACTAGCCCCTTAGTAAGTACATTTAAGACTTGTGTTAAGAGTACTAGTCAACGTATATTTAAGAAATGTGTACATATTATATATAGATAAATACATATATAGCATATATAATCAACGACCAGACTGGAAAGCATTAGAAAAGCGTAGTTCTTAACTCTGCCTCCACCGGGAATCGGACCCGGGTCCCGACGATTAGCGTTCAGGTGTCTAACCGATCGCGCCACGTAGGTCGTCGAGTATGGAGAATAAATGTAAATGTTTTTTTTCACTGTGTGAAACCTATGCAAGGGTCGAAACGTCGGGTGATAAAAAGGTGACCTATATCTTTATTTAATTTTATCGTGATCTACTGGTCTCATATGGAAAAATGAGTACAAATCGCGAGTGTTTCAAAATAACTATGGACATACATGTATATGAAAGTGAGCATTTATTTCCTTTTATGCCTAATGGGTAAGTCAAAAGTTTGGATATCCATCGTTGTAAATGCAGAGTTAATGAGAATGGGTACCTATGTTATCAGGGAAAACTTTACGAAAACTTTTGCACATAAGCGATAATTAGTATATTTACACAGCTTGTTCCATCACCACCATAACATCACAATGGCCTTGGAGTGACTATGCACGATGATCTTTTAAACATCTAGTTACCTATATTTCTTTTTTAATATTTCAAAAAACACCTATTACATTAAAAGATCTTACTTCACAGTAAAGCTCCTCCGAAACCTCGCACCTTAAACCACCGTCTACCATGTCCCGTTGATTTACGTCACCGACCCGCGGCCGATGCCTCGATAGCGTTTACTTATTGTTATAGTGGCGTTTGATCGGCAGACGATTCGATCTGATTTATGCGAGACGCTAATTTATGCTGCGCGACCTTTTATTGCTATTTATTTATTGATCCATACTGCCTCTTGTTTTATTCGGATGGGTGGCATTTTTGGGATTTCCACGAAGGGGGACGGGTTAAGGCTAATACTGAGCTTGTGGTCTTTCTGGTGCATTATATTATTAAAGGAATATTTGTTAGTGATGTGGAAGGGTTACGTAGGAGTCAGATGGACGCCATCTTAAAAAAGGGTTATGTTTGAAGTACCTATAACCACCGAGTGTGTATCAGGAGGTATATAAGTGGAAAGCGAATGCAATGAAACGAAAATGGTTTGTTAGGATTGAGACAGATGGGGATTCACAATCTCTACCTACCCCAGAATTGGGCGTGATGTGTATGTGTATGGTAAAAGAGAAATAAGGTATAAATTTATGGGTTAATAACTATGGGTTATTTATTTATTTACATACGATTTATATATAGCACAGCTGCCTTATATCCGACACATCGTCGGTATTAATTTTTCCTTATTTTATTTACATATGTTTATTTATTTTTATAGGTTCTTGTATGTATTTTTGGATAATGAGTTAGAAACACTATGAATATTTTTAAATTTAGTACACGTTTTTCTGTAACAGGCAACAACATGCGAAATGTATGAAAAGTAATTTAATTAAATCTGAAATAATTATTGAAAATAATTTCATTTAATTGTTTCAATGGGCATTTAATTTATAATTATGATATAAGTCTAACGTAAGGATCTTTAATAACTTTTTCTACAGTGTCCTCACCCATTAAAATATCATAGAGAATATGAAAATTTACCTTCATCATTCGTTTTAGAACCTTTTAATCCATCCACCTAATGAGGATTATGGAGAATGGCAAAACTTGCCTTAATCATAAGATATACCTAGTCTAAAGATACATACATACATATACTTTCACGTCCTTCAATGCCTTTTGGGGTGTATGTATATATATGAGGATCAGCCTCGGAGATTTCATATCTTCTACGCCACTTTTTGGCATAACTATTGGAGTTGTGATGTCATAAGTAACATTGGTGACAGGTTGCTAACACATCGCCCAATTGATTCCATTTACCCCTTCAGAAGTAAGAGCAAGTATTTCACATCCTACATATATCAAATCTACATAAGAGTACAATCACACCTCTTACACTCCAAGATTACCAGTCCGCCACCTCGTCATACTCGACTCGGGTATTTTTAGTCCAGAAGCAAAGGCACGGAGCCAAACAGCCAACTGCCAAGGCGAAGGAAGCGAGCTGACCTCGCGGCGAACAAAGATGCATTGTCCCTTGAACTGTGCTGTGTTTACATTGGTCAGTACAGGAGGGGTAAGGGTCAGTGTTTAGTCCAGTGCTGGAATGGAATAGAGTAAACGATGATTCTTTCTGGTATGTCGGAAGAATAACTTAGGCATTTAGGGTTTATTTATTTACTTTTAAGTGATGTAGTTGTTTCATTACATTCAGAATTTCTGTTAATTTTTAATGTATATAAAATTTATTTTACTCAGTCTTCATTGATATTTTTTAGCAATATACAAATAAGTAAATATTTCTGTTGGTTAAGAATTCAAACAGGACCTAAATACTCTAGTAATTATTGTATTAATAATCATCTAGACTTTTACAACAATGCATTGATCACTAAATATTTTATTTTACTCCCGATCACAATGTCACTGAACTAACCACTTATCACTTACCCTCTAACTAACCAGCACTAAACACTCCTCCAAATTGTTGGAACAAATCCAGGCGCCGACCATCCAATCCTCTAACCATGACCTCCAAATCTATTGAAAACAACCACCAGTTTCTACCATACAAAACCCAACTCTAACCACGTTTGTTAAGGTTGATTTTCGGTTGTACTTAATTAGGTATGCTAATTAGAATCAATCAATAAGGTTAGGCTCATCTGGTCGTCTATTGTCTGAGTGACCTTTGCGAATAAGGGACCGGGTAACAATCCCACAGTCAAGGTCGTTTGTCCCTTTAAGGAATATGCGTAAAGTTGTAAATGTGACTTACATGCAAAATGCACGATTACTGCGTAAGGAATTTTTAGTAACGGCTAAAGCCGCGTTGGTACTCTGAAAATATGGTTATTAAAACTAAGAGAAACTGTAGTTAGTAGCAAGACGGATGTACGTGTAATGAAGTTATCGAAAAAAGAAATAAAGTGTAGAAACTTATATGTAGTAAGGTATAGATAAAATAGTATTTAACCACTTAAACACCACACTAACACTAAATTGACAAGATACCTAATCCAAAAGCAAATATAACCCACAATAGAAAATTAATGAAATCGCTAGCTAAAACACAGGTTTATCATGATTTTTCTCTTCATCGGAATGTATAGTACGTAATAGTGTGATTCGTGAATGATGTGATGTGAAAGAAGGTATAGTGATGGAAATGCAAACAAAGAAAGGTATGTTAACGTGATTTAGACACGTGGAGTGAATGGATGAAAGGAGTTTATAAAGCCAAAGTGGAAGGTAGAGTTGGACGAGGTAGGCCGCGTAGAACTTATATAGAATAAGATTTGGAGACATTCGTCGGTTGTAAGTAGTGAGAACAGAAGAGCATGTATGAGGGGGCTAATGCGTGTGAGTGAGGCTAAAAAGATTTGTCAAGAACGATTCTGACGGCGATCGATAGTCTCTGCCAATCCCGTTGGGGACGTAGATGCGTGAATATATGTCTATGTCTCAGGTGTATAATCAATTGGAGTTAATGATATGAAGTACGTATAAGCCTACAACCTATACCCAATATTCTGTCTTAACACCATCCTAAACTCGAGTATACGCATGCATATACCATACGATGTATCATGCAAGGTGGCTGCATCATTTTTATCGTGGAATGGTTCATCACACGTAGCCATGAACCCCTCCTGTAAAAGTCCTGTACTGGTGGTGACAATAGTGATTCGATATTATAATATGAAATTCAATTATTTTTAATTTAATATAAGTATAGTAAGAGTACATTGATTGAACGTCGTAATATATTGAACGGCACTGGTTGTTTTGCAACTACGACTCTACAGTTGGTTCGGAAGCCCTAGCTTGGAGAATAACCAACAAGAAACTCCAGCCTCAGGGATTTTTTGCCCAGTGCCAAATGACAAATTTTTATTTAGTTACATGAAACTTTAAAAATAACATAAAATCTTTGAGATATAAATAGAATAACGTTCATTCTATATGCAAACATAAAAACGTAATACATCAAATAAAAAAAAACCAAGCAATGCATGAACAAACCTTAATTTTTTTTTAACAATGTACCGGAATGTCAATTTGTTTTCCACGAGTAATTAAGAGAACTGTAGCACTATTCTTAGATTATTAAAAATGGGGTTTACTATAAAAACCATTTAAGTAAAACATTCAAGTTAGCCAACAATCTTTACACAATTATACATATAAATCAAATACTAAAGTACTTTTGGCCACACCAGTACCCACCAAAAGGATCCGTGCAGAATCTTAAGCAGATTGGTTTCCCAAGTGATAGAAGGATCATCGTCAACCGCACTGCGCACGCGCCATGCATAAATGATGCGATGAAATATTAGTGTTAAAATGGCGACGATGTTGTATGGGCACAAAAACATCAGAAGTCTTTTATCACTACATAGCATAAAACAAAGTCGCTTTCTTTGTCCCTATGTCCCTTTGTATGTTTAATTCTTTGAAACTACGCAACGGATTTTGATGCGGTTTTTTTTAATAGATAGAGTGATTCAAGAGAAAGGTTTATATGTATAATAACATCCATTAAATAGTGAAGTAGGCTAAATATTTTATACCCGTGTGAAGCCGGAGCGGGTCGCTAGTATTGGATAAATTCTATGTTCTGAAAAACATATATCATTAAGACTAAGTAGAGATCATGGATCCCTAATTTTGTAAATACTGAAAAACACATGCGCCTTCTACATTTGAATTAATTGATATTTATAGAATGTATACAATATTCGCTACTATGAAATTACGAGACAGTGCCTATTCAATGCAATACCGTCCATCACTGTTCACTTGATAGTTACTACCTACTTCCCAACAAGACATTTTATAAACTGTATAAACTGTGTCTGTAACTCATCGTTTACAGACACTGACTGTTACATTTTCAAATGGTTAGTAGATTCCTTTACTATAATCAATACTATAGTGAATTAAATTTCCACTTCAATTAGTAAGCAAAGTAAACTACAATAAATTTGACTTTAAAACTTCAATTCTCAATTTTCCGTTAATCCAACCGCCGTATTCATTCCTTTCCACTAACCAAACAGTCACAAGTCATAAAGTATCGATCGCCACCAAATAAGAATCGATGATTTGCATTAAACATGTCTCAAATAAAACAAGAGGAATCATCGGTTATTCACATGTCACTGTGTCATTGTACTACCCTGTATGGACTATTTTGAAAGACTGTATATGGGGAGGTAGTTAAACCTGTGAGTTATAGGTAGTACTATTTAATGTGTTTGGGAAGAATTGATTCATATACTTATTATGCATGTTTCGCTATAGGGGAATGGGCAAAGATCATGGATCCTTATTTGTGTTGATCCTGACAAAACACTTCCACACTACACTCAGTTATAGGTACTTCTAACATTATGCTTTTTCAATATGTCGTCTATGTAACTATCATATGTCTAATTGGTTTGACCCCTGTGTAGATTAATATATAATAAGCTTATCTCTATAATTTCGCATAACATTTACATCGAGATACATTCATGTTTGAATTTCTGCCTTTTACTTAATGTAGATATGACAAAATTATAAAAAAAGTATGCGTTCATTAATATTCCAGATTGGTATATAGCACTTAAATAAAATATTATCAAGCGCTTGCCAACCTGGTGAGTACGTTCTATATAATCTCTTTTGTATTAACTGTTCATAGATACGGCAATCAATTTAGTGTACACAGAAACATGTATATCTTTCCAATCGATAACATTCATATACATTTTGCCTGTTTACTTTCAAACAGGTAGGCAGAGATCACGCATTGCCATTTGTCTCGTTCCTTTTTGACTACACTTTAACATTATCAGAGATGTGTTGCTTTATTCTAGTTTTCGATCTATTTAAATATAAGAATATAGCATTTCATATCAATTCTTCACCTTTCACATTATATAGATTTCGATTTTTATTCTTACTTACAGATGTAGCATAGGATCTCATACCGTTAACTGTCACCTTAACAAACTGGAAACAAAAGCAGCTTTTTATATTATTTATGGGTTCAAGTCAGTATGATACTTACACAAACACGTGTAACCTAAAAAGATACAGACGAAACACAATACCTATCACAAGATGACGCATTTCCTTAAAAGCCTAGATTTTACAAGTCACATCTCAGACCCAGACAATATAGGACTTTCTAATGACCTAACGAAGACAAATACGAAACGCAAATATGCCGTAACAAAAACAACCTGTGACAATCTATAAAAGACGAATTAACAGGTAAAGTAACAAAGAGTGTCGTAAAATAAATTATCATACGATATCTATGCTAATACAGTTTACTTTAACTATATTATCAAGACATTTTAACTTACAATACTAGAACATCCATTCTTGTCTATCAAATGCAATTTTTAACATGAAAGAAAGGAATAGAGTATGAAATTGATAACTTGAAAGATCAGGTTTAAATGGTTTTGTAACTTTTAAGGTGAGTTTACACGGACAAATACTTATTTATCAAACTCAATAAAATGACAAAATTAGACATTAATGTATGCGAAAATAGAAAGGTTGTGTTCTTGTATGGTGTATTAGACGTAACACAATAAGCAACAAATAAAGGTACAAGTCAGATAAACGCTATATTGAAAACGGTGACGTTAGGAGTACCTATAACTACCGAGTGTGTATAAGAATATGTATGAGTGTCAATGAAGCGAAAGTGGTTTGAGGATCGGGACAAATGAGGATCAATGATCTCTGACTACCCCTCTACAGGGAATCAGGCGTGATGTGTATGTATGTATGTGTAAAGGTACATATACACATCGTTTTTTCCCGTTTGAGTAAGACAGAACCTTAAATACACAATAAATCCTTGTTCATACTTTAACAGAACTAATGAGTTTTAATTATATCAAGGACAAAGATAAATGCGTTCACAAACATTAACCCTTGCGGGATAGTCAGAGGTTAAGTTTTCTATCTCCGTAATTTTGAAGATTCTATGGCCACCTCGAACCCACGTGTTGACCAGATAGTCAGTACTCAATGTGACAGGTGGTAAGCCATGTCGCCGTTCACAAGCACTTTTACCTGTTCGGGGAACAGGTAAGTTTCCTCACTATGTTTTCCCTCACCGTATGTTAATATATAGCAAAAAATATTAAACTTAATATCTAGACTTAGACGCTTTCTACTAACTGAAAGAATGGCATATAATTAACGTTCCCGTTCCGTCCCATAAACGCCCTTTTATACATACATACACAACACGCCTGATTCCCTGTAGAGGGGTAGGCTTAGATCACGGATCCCTATGTGTCCCGATCCTGACAAACCACTTTCGCTTCATTGACACTCATACACCTTCTCATACACACTTAATATCTTAAGAGAATACATGACAATGATATCAAATAGCATTGCCATAGCATGTAACAAATATAAACCAATAAATATCCTCACACGATGTATTTACAAAAGAATCGATTGCCCATACCTATATATAGGTAACTATACGGGCAGATAGGCACAAATTGATTGTGCCCATTAAATGATATGTCGAAATACAAGTAAAACTGACACCGAAAAGCGATTTAACACAAAAGTATTAACACTAAATCGTACAAAGGAAAATGAATCCTATTCTTGAAGGTTATAGTTCAATTTGTATTGTGTTAGAGACGTATGGATTTCGTCCAAATTAATAACCCGACACAGGTAAACGAAGGCTGACAAATTGTGTGTTACTCGTGTATGTATATGCTAGTCTGGGACGTATTTAGAATGGTACTAGCTGTCTTTGTTGTCGCTAAATGTCACCTTTTTTCAATATAGCGTCTATCTGACTGTTATATGTCTTATTAGGCTTTATTTTATTTATTCCGATCACTTAGTCCCTTTATTGACTCTAACAATAAGCTATATTTAAAACAAACCCTAAGTTATATGCCAAACCCGCTCTCCTCGAGGTTATCAGCCCTTCGCTTAAATAACACTCGTGCAGTAATAACAAAGATCTAGTGTTAGTCACCAAGGCAACGTAAACAATAGAAAAATGACTATTGTGTTAGACAATACTGTATGGGAATTCGCAGTAGCTTTAAAACTACTGTTAAAAAGTATAAAGTAAAGTAAAAACTTAAACTTAGTAAAAACTATGATTAAAAACTTTTATGGAGTAGTCAGAGGTTTAGTGTCCACTATGAATTGTTCATTGTGATAGTTTTTACACAAATATATACAACTCGTCTGTTTTCCAGAAAAGGGTAGGCAGAGATCACAGATCCTCAGTAGTCTCGCTCGCACATAAATTTATATTCACGCCTATACGTCCCTAACGGGACTGGCAAATACTATTGATCGCTACCTGGAACGATACTGACAAATCTCTCTTGTTTCACTCACACTAATTAACCTTCTCGAACATGCTCCTCTGTTCTTTTTGTGTTGATCGTTAACTGATTACGAATTAGGTAACAATTTAGTGAAATTTACATGTTACCTCACAATGTATTCCCTTATCGGACTTTTATAGTCTGAGACTTAAATGTTTTCTATATTATATGAAACCACTTTTTTTCACCAGATAGTCAGTACTCAGGTGGTAAGCCATGTGGCCACTTACAATCACTAACTATCACCTGTTTGGGGAACAGGTAGGATTCCTCACGATGTTTTCCCTCACCGTAGTATTTAGGTCATGATTAAGTTCGTGTATGTATAAATAAAATATATAAATTGTGTCTATCCTACGTCACACAATAAATTAGTACGTAAACGCCTCTACGTCCTTAAGGGGATAGGCAGAGACTATCGATCGCCACCTGGAACTATCCTGACTTTGAATGCTATTTTGTGCTATTACTGCCACCCTATATTCAGGAATAGTTTAATTTATATATAACAATAAAAGTTTAAAAACAATTAAACCCGAAAGTTAGCTACTTAGTGTTCTATTTACGTCCCAAACCAGCACATTTACACGTGGCTTTTATAGTTTAAATTAATATTACAATGTCACTAATGAGATATATATTTAGTTCTACCTATGTATGCGACATACACATACATACATAGAATACTTATTTATACGTTATTAAATATATGTTACATAAACTTACATACATACACACATAGAGTTAAACGTATAACCCTATAATTTGGGATTCCTAAACAAAGGAATTCAGACTATCATAAAGCGAAATCTAGCTATAGTTAGCTGAAAATGAGGCGAGTGTCACGGCCGGCGTTGATTGTAGTTCAATTCACACAACATTGTTGCTGAGATTTGAATGATAAGAATACTTGAATCACATGTAGAGCTACTTACAACAGCCGAGTGTATAGGTTGAGCGGTATGATTTTTTGTTATGTAAAGTGGTTTTGGTTAAGTAATTATTGAGGCCTATGCACTCCGCTAGGTAATAAGAGATGTGGTTTATAAAAGATTTTCAAGGTCCTATGATAAAAAAATAAATATTCTATAGCAAGACAAAAAAAGACAACGGCGTTCACAACCACTAACCATTGCGGGGTAATAAATATTACTTTAGTAGCGATACAGTAATACTTCCGTGGCTACATTTTGACACTTTTGGCACTCCACTGTGTGCCGTGTAGTGGAGTAAGGCCCCACAAGTTCAGGTGTCCATCCCCGCTATTACGAAAATAGTAATTCTATGGTCATCTCGAACCCACGTGTTGACCAGATAACCAGTACTCTTTGTGACAGGTGGTAAGCCATGTCACCATTTACAAACACTATTACCTGTTCGGGAAACAGATAAGTTTCGTCACGATGTTTTCCCTCACCGTAGTATTCGACGCATTTCGTAAATTATTTTTATTAGCATTATATAAATAAATTTGTTTTAATGCTATACAAATAACAACTTAGAGACTTGATTTTAATAGGATCAGCTAGGTGATGAGCTGGTAACCTCCCATTACAACGTCTCTGTAATTTCTAAGATGGACACCTGAACCTCTGACTACCCCGTAAGGGTAAGGTCGTGAACGCCTTTGTCTTTGTATGCCCATTTGTTCTGAGGTCTGAACAATCCATACATGAAAGTTACAATAATTCACAGTCAAACTAAATTCATGCAAACGCAAAAACTAATACCCAAGCCAACAATATTTACTATACGTCAACCAGAATAACTTGATCTGTCATTATGAGTAACTAGTACTAGAGTAGGGGTCACAACTTTGGTTGGCAGTAAAAATGAGGAGTAGTAAAATAGATAAATAAATAAATCATAAATTATAAGCTTTTAGTGTGCAAAGCCATCTCGGTTCATACATGTGAGTGCTGAGACATAGGTTTTAGTACTAAATAAGTTTATGGCTCCGAGGTTATGACTGCGCATGCCCTAAGTAGGTAAGTGCAAAGCTGAGCTCGTGTGTGATACTCGGATCAACTTAGATAGTAACTTTTGTAGTTTCAAGATAATATAATATAATAATATTTAGGACACTATTACACCAATTGAACTAATCCCTTGCTAAGTACATTTAAGACTTGTGGTAAAAGTACTAGTCAACTTATATTTAAGAAATATAAACATATTAAACATGAATAAATACATAGATAATCAACAATCAGAGTAGAAAGCAGAAGAAAAGCGTAGTTCTTAACTCTGCCTCCACCGTGAATCAAACCCGGGCCTCACGATTAGCATTCAAGTGCTTAAACAATGAAGCATCGATTTGCACCTGAATAATAAAAGCAAAAACACATACTAATTTCTAGAAATTTGACAGTATAAGGGGTTATGATGACTTTAATAAACAATGGGGTTTCTAGCCTATCATCCAGTATCTATTCTCTCATAGTTCCTAAGTCATGCTCTGTGATATGCTTGAAAAGAAATATAGTTAGTTAGCTGAAACAATTGGCTTACTACACGTCTTCTAGTTTCTGCCGACACAGAAAAAGAAATAAGTATGTAGTGACCTCTAGAGCGCTACACACAGAGAGAAACTAAGTAAACCTAAGCTGCAATCAGCTAAACATAAGTATAGATGATGCCAGCAAGAAATAAAATAATAATTTAAAAAATCAATATCCTAGAACGTGCAATTGAAATATTTATTGGAAACAATATATGTATATATAAATTTCCAACTCAACCCAGGTAGGAAGCTTTCTCTTTTCCTGTAGAACACTTTGGATCCTACTAGTATATTTATACATATAATGATAAATAAGTCAGTCATTAACCAAAAAAATTGTTTCCTATAGGTACCTACTTTTAAAACGATTCCGAATATCACACTAACAGCGCACTCCAGACTTTATAGGTGGCCTAACAAACCCTAGTACGTTTTTTGCCCTTTCCTCCGGAGAGGCTGTAAAATGTTACAGTTCTACAGCCTAAACCAATACCTAGGGTTTATTGTTGCGAGCTAAGCTAGACTTTTAGATTGGCTTTACTTGTATCAAGAAATTGTATAAACAAAAGTCGAGTATAATATGTCAGAATAAAGTTTTTAGTTCTTTTAAGAAATGAATTATTAAATCATTGACGTTAACTTCAGATATCACTAAATATTTTAGTTTGCCTTTTTTCGATACAAAACTCAGTTTTAAATAATACACATTAACTCAGAGATACATTCAAACCATTTGTTTATCCATCCGTACACTGACCTATCGTCGACACGATATACTCGTAATATGCATTAATTTGTTACTATTATCTATTTACTTATATTTTATATCAATTTATTTATAATCTTAACAATCTATTGTGTAAGAAAACTAGTGTAATTTGTCCCTAAATATATTCCAGAAACAAGCCAGCTCCTAACATTCCACTCTAGTCCCAAACTATCAAAGTACAGACAAACACATCCCTCTAAAAGTCTAAAGAGAGTTGCCATTCCTTCGTCTAGACGAGAAAGATGGAAGATAACTTTTATGTCCCTCAGCCGAACGGTCCCTCGTAAACCTCAAACACTGCTCAGGATTCTAGATCACATACCATTTGTACCTTACCGGTTCGAACCTTAAGTAGATGTAACCAGCTGCCAGTTTTCATATAAAAGACGGTTAAGGACATAGACAAACGCGTTCACGACCATGACGTCTGACGACCCATGCATCCATCTCCGCAATCGCGGAGGTAGTAATTATATGGCTGCCTTGAACCCACGTGTTGACCAGATATTTAGTATTCAATGTGACAAGTGACAAGCCCTGTCGCCATTTACAAGTACAAACTTTACCTGTTCTGAGAACAGGTGGGTTTCCTCACCATGTATTTTCTCACCGTAGTATTATTATTTAACTTCAATAAATAAGACATATTACAGTCAAATTGACGCCATTTTGAAGAAGAGTGACGTTAGAAGTAGTTATAACCGCCGAGTGTGTATGAGGAGGTTTATGAGTGTCAATGAAGCGAAAGTGGTCTGTTAGGATCGGGACAAATGGGGATCCGTAATCTCTGTCTACCCCTCTACAGCGAATCAGGCGTGGTGTGTATATATGTATGTTGTTTAACTTCACGAACTAACATGTACGTATGTAAATCTCCTGCAATGATAAAATGGTTTATTGTGTCCATATGCACTGAATTTCACTATATTGTATGTGTTTTATCTGGTAATAATTTTTTTAGATTTAGATCTTTAGTACGTCCTAGACTAGCATGACCCTAGATGGTCTTACTCTTAGATACGCCTGAATATGAGCATGTATAAAATTGGTGTCCTATGCTGGGACGTAATAATAATGCTAACTAGCTGCCGTTCTTCCCGGCATGTCGGAGAAGCTGTCTAAGAGACTAGAGGTAATTGGAATCATGTACGAGTATCTATCTTTTCCATACGACATAACAACTCCAATATTTATGCTAAAAAGTGACTAAGGAGATATTATATATGTAAGTAGCACATATGTACCTATAAAAGAGGTATGATAAAGTTTTTGGCAAGTAGTCTGTTAATGACATGGAGTTGAGTAATCAATATCTCATAAGGCACGGAGATCACACCTCTTTTGTATTTAAAATCCAATTTCATCTAATTCTGAATACGAGAGTTTTCCCATGTTGGCATGACTTTGTGAAATGCACTCATTGTATTGGATTCAGTGGCTTCTAGAATTAGCAGGTGCGTTTACTTACTGTACAGTTGCTTTAAATTAAAAAAATAATAATTCACTCTACAGTGCTGTACACAAATAAGTATCACCACGATATTTATAACAAGAACAAAAACAAATATTAAGAAATTTATTTCCTATTAAGTAGAGTAGGAATTATCGTCACGTTAAATCCCACGTGATGATTTAGGTAACTATAGTAAGGGTTTTTCTTTGTAATTTTAAATGATAAGATAACAATCTTCAGCTATATATATTTATTTGAATATTACCTAACAATTAAATAAATGTACTATATAGGTATAATATTCTTAAAACGTGAAACTGTACTAACATTATTTTAAAAGAACAACCACCACAACTGAACAACTGTGTACATACTCGTACATTAACCACTTTTCAGTTGCACAAAGATTCGCATAACCATAACTACTAAACTAAACACTATCCATTCTCACAATCCCTACTAAACTAAACACTTACCACCAAACTAACTCTCACTAAACACACCTCCTAAACTTCGTTACCCAGTAGCTCCTAAGCAGAACGAAAGATAGTTTTCCTGTTGCCCTTGCAATAATCTTTTGATGCCTCAATTGGATTGGAATGATCGATGGCTTGCTAGTTGGCTTAGTTGTTTTCAATACGACTGTTTGCGAGACGAAATAGATTATTTTTTCGTTATATTGAACTTGCGTGGTGTAGTGTAGAAGATTTGTTATATATCAGTAGCACAGATAATATAATACTATCGAAGTCGAATTACTCGAAGAACTACTAGAAGAATCGACTACTAGTCGAAATACTAGTTTTCTTTCGATTTAAACAAAAATTTAATTAGTTACACACCGAAACGACGTTTTGTCGACGAAATCAACCTTTTACTTACACTAGTACTCAATCTATAGGTTACAGTGACTATCTGTGAAAGAAGAGTAATTTAAACTTATTTCGAGATATGCTGCAATACTGTCACCAATATTACTTGATGTCATTTTATAATCATCTTGAGTTATCTCCAAAAGTTATATCCTGTGAGACATATGTAATATTATAGTATGCAGAGAAACATCAGTATATCGAAATATTTGTAAAATCATACAAACTAAGACAAAAGTATAACTTAGTACATACTAGATAAGCACTGAACCGGTCCCATAGTTTCTAACACCAAATTTCCAAACACTAAACTACAATCACACCAGTTAAATTCCTACTGCATATACCCCAATATCTTCTATACTGTGTCTAAATAACACATCAAAATTTAATCTCTTAATAAGCCGAATCTAACACGATAATAATTGGCAGACTGATTCGTTTTTCATCGCTTTTGTGTGGGAAAGATAAAGGTATTGGGTTCGATCCCCGGTGGAGCAAAAGATTGGGGTTTGGTTAGGTTAGGTTACTAGTTGGGTGTTTTATTTATATGACGATTTTGTGTAAGTGAAATCGTAAAATTAATTATAGTCACGCAATTTTTAAATAATAAATCTCTCTCAGTAATCTCAATATGTGACTAATAAATGTGTAAAATTAAGTTAAATTTTGTCTTTAATCTTTTAAAGATAAACGGGTATGGTATAAATATGTATTATTACATACTCGTAACTTAGATAATATATGTTATGTAAAATACCTCATTTCTTAATATGAAATTGAATCTCGTCTTATACAAATAAAAATAGTTACAAAAAAATCTATTAAGTCTAGTTTTAGCAATACAAAACATTCGTCCCAAAGTAAAGACAAACTTGAGTCTAAGTAAATACTAGTAATTACTTGCTTCTGGATTCCGAACCACCTAATGAGGCTTCTAAGGCAATCACAAACAAACCTCTTTCGAATAAGTTCAAATTAACTATGAATCACAAGCCACGGTATTAAATGAATTGGATTCAATATTTTTGTATGACGATACAGTTTCCTTTTACAAGAAGCCGCTTTGTTAGAAAAGGCGTTAAAACGAATATCGTATCACGACTTAAACCAGATTCTCATGAACTGTGAACTGGATTTCACTGTTTACTCTACTTAATATGATGCCTTATAACTCTATGACATAGATATAAATTTGTAAAAACTGAACTTTATATTGTAGTACATTATATTTACAATAATATATGTAAATTTTAAGTTTATATTATTAGTAATTTGTAAGTTATAAAAATACATACAAACACAAATTCCCAAGTCGGAATCTTTCAAGAATTTCGAGTTGAACTTTCGTCTCATTATAAATTAGTTAACACGTTATACTAATACGGTCATGTCGGCAGATCGTATTAAATTTGAAGCAATTATAAATGCTTACAAGCTAGTCTTTTATTGGGCTGCCTGTTTTTTTATTAGCCGACAACAAACGATGTGTTAGAAATGAAATCAAGCTGTCTAGTTCTTACAAAGGGTAATTGCCCAATTCTTCAACTTACACTTCCAATGTGTGAGAATTTTCCATCCCTTTGAGTTATATATACTTAATTATATAGTTTATTACTCTAGAGATGGGAAAAAACGTTTTTTGTACTTTAAAATGACTTTTTTGGCTGTGAAAATTTAGACACCTAAGCTTTCTATACCTACATTTATATTTCATATTGATTATATATAAGTACGTATTTTTCAATGACATCTCTTGTATCAGAAGGCTAAACAGTGAGAAAAAATCTACATATACCATATGCCCTAACATAAAATGTAGTCAATGTCTTTTGATAACTATGGCTGTCTGTAAAACATGGTTTCTCGTCTTTTTTTTTTTATTCTTTATTAAGCCATTCACCACTAAGGTTATGTCGGCTGAAGTACAAACACTGATGCCACGGCGTTTGAACTTCTTGTTATTTCATCGCCATGGTTACATCAACGCCGCCAGCCGCTACAACCGAAGAAAAACGAAATCGATGCTCCAATTCCTTGCTCTTCCTTGTTCTTCGGTTCGTTCCAGTTGAGGATCCAAAACTTATCCCAAAGCGAACATATTTAGCCAGTTTGGCATCACAATTGACTAAATATTCAGCCGAAAATAATGTATTTGTATTTTCAACTTTCACTGAGCTGCTGACTTTGTTGATGCACCATAGACGACTGGTTTCTCGTCTTAAATCATCACAAAATTCAACTAATAAAAATCACTGAACCACTGCGTACCCCACAAAGGACCGTAATCTCTACGCTTGCATAATTGAGTCATTTCACATCAATGTCGTTAGTTACGGCGGATCAATGATAGAAATGATAAGCCTGTTTGCTGCGGAAAAAACCTTTCTGTAGAGAGATTACTAATTCACGGTTCCTTTCAATTTATCGAATGTGTATCGTTATATAGAAGCCAAATTTGGATTAGTTAAGCTGTTAGGGGATGGGCTAGTAACCTTAGTTAACTAACTTGCTAATCTCTAAGAAGTGAAAATGGAATAAAATTGGAAATAAATGTGTGCTGAGTCAATTAAAATTGGTATAAATTTTTTATATTATTTTATAAATTCATACATTATGTCACTCCATAAATACTCGGCTATCACATGTTAAAGGATCCTTTTCATTGTGTTCTTGTATAACCTATATATGTATATCTAATTAGTCCCATGCTAATATGGGAAATAAAGGCTTTTCTTCTAAGGGACTAACTTATAAATTAGTAACATATCAGTATTTACTCATACATCTTTTCAGATGTATGATGATTGGATATCTCCAGTACTTATTCTAAAGCTTGTTTCATTAAAAATTATTATATGTTCACCTTAAAATGGATTGTGCTACGTATAAACGTTTTTTTTGTTGCATATATATATTTATAACAAGGGCGGTTTATAAAGCAAAAACTTGTTGATATGATTATAACAACAACAATAGCATTATAATTTCTTATGTTAACTTTTTTGAGTATAACAATGAAAGTTGCTTTCTTGTTTGTTTATACAAATGCAAATTGTCTTTTGTTTCTATTTATTTCCAAGGGTGAATATTGTAGTCTGAATTTCGACTAATCTTAATTAATTGCTCTGCTAATTGTTTCTTAGATAAAGCTGTAATTTAGTAGCCTATGACCTTATGTATTAGTGTGGGATTTGAGTGAAATATAACCAGTTTATGATTTTTTTATGTTCAAAAATGGTTTAGATTTGCGGCGTTGTATTTTAGTTTTATAGGTATATTAACGTAAATTGATTTAATTGTTAGTATTTTGACAAATGTCTAAAGTTTCTTTTATAAGAACATCAATGTGTTAAATTTTGTAAATGCAATCAATAAATCAGCCTATGGCAGTCCACTGCTGGTCGTAGGCCTCCCCAAGGGTACGCCAAATACTAACTTATGTAAATTGATATTATTATTTACATAAGTTAGTATTATTATTACTTTTGTAAATTAAATACATATAGACAAAATTCAAATACATTCAATTCAATTCAGTTGGACAGAACCTTAGAGATATCATCCGAGATATATCCGAGCTACCTATTAGCATGCCTTTGATTGTGATTTCGCTTCATTAACCTTTACATACATAATATGATGTACTCGATTTTTAATGTCTTCTATTATCACAGTTATTTAATACGTCTATTTTTACATAAAATATAATAAAAAGTATTACGTTAGGAGTACCTATAACCGCCGAGTGTGTATGAAAAGATATATGAGTGACAATGAAGCGAAAGTGGTCTGTCAGGATCGGGACAAATGGGGATCCGTGATCTCTGCCTACCCCTCTACAGGGAATCAGGCGTAATGTGCATGTATGTATTTTTACATCATACAACGACCCTTACCTAACTCAACCTTCAACTCCATACATCTCCTATCATTCATCAAACGGTCCATCCATCCGAATAAATACTAAACAATAACTGTGCATAATTTTATCTTGGTGCGATTATAAGACACAAAGACGCCATGAGGTCCAAACAAACTTATCTTCACCAAATTAATCAAGGCACACGTTAAGATGGCAAAGCGATTTAATCGCGTTACGATCTCAATTCAATGCCAGTCACTTCCCTTCCTAACGCTTTGGCGCTATTGTTCTTTGTTTAAACACCTTTTAGCGGATGGTGTGGCTGTAGGAGGGGAGCTGAGCGGAAAAGTCACTTAATTTTAAATATACTCATAATAATATCTACGATTATGTTCATAAGCGCATATTTTGTGGAAAGAAAGGTAGATATAATGAGTCTCTATTTTTTTGGTCTTCATAAAATTTCGTCGCATTAACACCATTATACAATACATTATAAACCTCTGGTATATCATGATTTTCAGAGCACATGTATATTATGAATAATTAGCTTCTTTTTTATTACTATATTCAAAATCCGTATTTATTATGAACCCTAGATACACTATAGTACTTCCATCCAATCTATATAATACCATTAGACAAAGTACTATCATCCATCCGGTTAAAATTTTACATTACATACTATCCAACTTGTAGCAAAATCGCTACATCCCACCACAGTCTCTCCCGAACATTAATTATCACAATAAATCCATCCGTAATATCTGCCAATGACTTTTATACATACGTTGCACCCTGCCCCACAATAACTGACCTTCCACCCTAGCTTTAAGGTCTAAATTCCTCTAACCCCCTTTGAATAAGATGTCACAATCTTTTCAACGCAGTTCGTCATAAAAGGATTAAACTTTTTGTGTCATTCATAACGTGAAACGCGATTGTATCTTAATATCGTTTTGATAAAAGGGGTAGTTAGTAATCTGTAACTGTCTTGACTTTGTTCGGTACCATATGGTTGTTAGCCCTTTGGGGTTTTTATTTTTATTAAACATACATGTATGTTTTATAAATTTTGTAGTAGAAAAATTTACGAAAATATTAAATTGGATATATATGGTCTATTACCATTGATATGCAATGTTAATAATCGATTACTAGGCCATCATCGAATATAATTTCACCTAGAACTGTATTTTGTAGCTTTTAATAGTGCTTATAAAATCAATAAGAAGAATCAAGAAAAAAACTAACAATTCTTAAGTGATTGTTAATTGTTAGATTTATTTTTATAAAAATAAAAATTCGACATCTTTATTCCTCAAGATCTCTTTATTGACTTATTAATTTATTTATAAATAATGTAGTTTAACAGGTAAGTTTATATATAGTTGTTAATTACGAATCTTATCAAATACAAATTACATAAAACACATGCATCCTAATCTTATATACCCGTACAAAAAAAATTATCCATACCTCTACATTATGCCTTAGACACTCAATATACCTACGTACTACATATTAATAAGTATGAACATATCTCCCCTTTATTAAGCCAAGCAGGGCATTGCATTATGCGAGATCACGTCCCACCATACAGAGTGAAATAATAAAGATACAAATCTCCCTTAGGGGTCTGCGCTTTTTATTTTGGACAAATGAACGCACAAATTATTGCCAAGACGTTACGACGGTTAGGTTTATTTATTTTCTTTTGTCCTTGGATTCCTTTGCTAGTCTGGGATGTGGAAATAATGGTAACTAGCTGCCGTTCTTCCCGACTTGTTGTAGAAGACGACTAAGGGAATAGGGGTAAATAGAATCTATTGGGCGATAGGCTAGCAATCAATTCCGAATTTATACTTAGAAGTCCTGAGTTTATTTGAGAATTAAACCGATGAGTTCAAGGTTGCTGGTAATGGCTGGATGAGGATCACGAGTGATCGTGATTTGTGACGTAACCTTCGGGAGGCCTACGTCCAGCAGTGGACTGTCATAGGTTGATAGGTATTCTTCAGCGGGGTAAAACTTTCCTAATTTAAATGAACTGTTAGGTACAAAATAATCCAAAGAACATTTAGCCACATTAGCCTAGTGATTATTTTTAGTGACGGTAAGTATTCAACTAACTACTCGACTGAAATACCACACTAGCCTAAGACCAGTCCAAATCGTGTCCTTCATAGACCAAAACACATATTAAAGGCATTCACTTACAAGTCACAAAATTACACTATTGAAACTTAAATAAAAGCCAAACTCAAACATACATTTAAAACCCCTATTTCCTGTACCCTTTAGCAAGCCAGGAAGGTTCTATCCACACGTATACAGCCTGCCTACGGCCGCAGAAAGGCTGTAGTTTCCCACAGCGGGTGCCGTATGCCTCCGACACAGCCTTGTGCTGTTTACGCGGACAATGTGCCGCAGATAAGCGCAATTACAGACGCCGATTTGGCGTTAAATTCCTAGCGTTGAGACACGGAGGTGGTATGGAATGGATGTGGTATTGTGATAGTGTTTGTTTGGTTTATTTAATACGTGAGGTAGTTTAATATATAGAGCGCTATCTAGATTTTATTTAAGATGGTATTAGTCGACATGTGTAACAAGTCTGTAGTTCCTGAAGGGAGAAATCAGGGAATGAAAACTTATGAATTCAAAGTTGTGATACAATTAAGTATGGTCAATTAACAGAGCAAAATGGTCTTTTGCTAGGCTATATGAAACTGCATATAAAAATATACTAACTAATGAAATAGATTACTTTGGGAAATAAAGTTACAAATTATAAACTGTACATAATACAAATATATGACAGTAACTTTTATACATATCAACCGCTTGACTTAATGATAAATCAACAATTTTGTACTACATTAATAAACAATATAAATCACCTCAGTACTACATTATTAAAATATACGTCTACAACACAGATTACCAAAACACAAACAACCACATCCCAACCTTCTCACCTCGTAGCCCCAGCAGATAGCATCAGCTAGCAAAAGGAAGCGGTGATCAGCGATCGGGCGATTCCATTCACGCGCGTGTCTCGGACGACGCCTCGCAGCCAATTATGCGCCGCGCCGCACCCTGCACCAACGGGATTACTGTTTGCTGTATATGTATTTTTGAGAGAAAATGTAGTGACTAAGATTGAAAAAAGCATGCTTCGATGGTTTGGACATGTTATGCGGATGAATGATAGCAGATTGACAAAAGGAATATATATGAGTGAAGTGGAAGGGCGGTTACGTAAAGGCCGGCCTAATAAGACATAATATAACAGTCAGATAGACGCTATATTGAAAAAAGGTGACGTTAAGAGTACCTATATTTATACAACTAACTATTACCTGTTGGGGTAGGTTTCGAGCAATATCAAATAATTTGCCACGTTTTTATTTTTTAACGGTGAAGGAAAACATCGTGAGGAAACCTGCCTATCCCTCAGGATAGGTAATAGTCAGTGCCTATATACGGCGATACGGTTCACTACCTATCACGTTGAGTGCTGTCTATCTAGTGATACGCGGGCTTCGAATGACCCATACCTAACATGCCTTTGAAATTTCGGAGATGGGCATTCAAGCCTCTGACTACCCCGCCATAATAAAAAAGGGAGTGTGTATACACAAGTCGTGCAGCGTATGTTATGTTTATTTTTATTTTTTCACAAGTTTTCAATACATGAACCATAGATGGCACTGTAATTATAATTTGATTTTTATATTATATTCTCCGCTCCTATTAGTAGCAGAGTGATGTTATACAGCCTAAAGCCTTCCTCAATAAATGGTCTATCTAACATGACAAGAATTTTTGAATTCAAACCAGTAGTTCCTGAGATTAGCGCGTTCAAACGAACAAACAAACTCTTCAGCTTTATAATATTAGTATAGATATATCACGCTCGTAGTTCTGTAGAAGGGTAGACAGAGGTCATGGTTATGTAAGACTATATGGGGGTAGGATGATTGTTTGTGAGACTAATGAGCTTCCATTACTGCTGTGTGTAATGGATTTGTAGGGAAAGTGACAAGTAATCTGGGAGGAATAGTCCAAATCAATATAATCATATTAAATGTATAAGACATCGATTACAGTATATGTGCATATACACATAAAAATTAATATTATGTTAGAATATAATACTAATTCATACTTTATATATCAAATACATACATACACACAACGCCCTTTTCCCTGTAGAGGGATAAGCAGAGGTCACGGATCCCCATCTATCCCGATCTTGACAGACAACTTTCGCTTCATTTACACTCATACACCTCCTCATACACACTCGTTCATCTCATCATCAACATAAACATACGCTTCACGACTTGTGTATACACACTCCCTTTTTATTATGGCGGGGTAGTCAGAGGCTTGAATGCCCATCTCCGAAATTTCAGAGGCAAGTTAGGTATGGGTCATTTGAAGCCCGCGTTTCACTTGATAGACAGAAACCAACGTGATAGGCAATGAACCGTATCGCCGTAAATAGGCACTGGCTATTGCCTATCCCGAGGGATATCTATTGCTATCTCATCATCAAGTACGTAACAATTGCATAACGAACGGCCAGGATGTCGCAGTTTAGTCACGAAAGCGTCCAATTGCCGGAATCCTTGAGTCGCCTCCGAAGACAATAATCGGTAAAAGTATTCGAATAATAATCGATTCTTTTGTCCACATCTAGTTGACTATTGTTAGGTTTTTTCCGAGTGTGGTGAAGGGCTTGGGAATTTTCGCGGCAAGGTCGTCATTGCATTCACGGGGCTTCGAATGTTATGTTACGGCTACTGTTTATGCAAGTTGCAGGTAAGTTTGGATTGGGTTTTTTATAACGTGACTGTTTGTCGTAATAGATTAACAGTTGTATGTTAAATAAATGCTCAAAATGGATTAACATATGTTGCTTCTTTCTGTCAATATTTTAAATTCTATAGAAGAAAAAATATAAATATATAAACAAATTTTTCATTTGGAAAAGAATTGATTATACATAATTCGATAAAGAGGAGTAGAAAGCGACGTGGTCTTCACTTTTCTATCCTGAAATACTTTCGTTCCATTCATTCACAAAACTCTATTTATTATTTTTGTAGGTACGAAAATAATACAACAGCTTGAAATAAAATAAATAACTAGTTTAAATCCTAGTAATTACATCAAACACCCAATTCCCCAATAACCCCAGCAACATATACAAAACATGCACAATTGTGCGATCACTTAATGTGTCGTTTATGATACTTTTTTGCTGACAATTCTTTTGTCTTCGCGTTGTATCGGCTCTATTGCGACATCTCGGACATTGTTGTCGAATTTAACGCTATTCGGTGTCTTATCTCGGATTATAGTCAACTTGACATTACGTAATATATACACGCACATATACATTTACGACTTTTAATCGCTTTCGGTAGACAGAACCTTGGAGGTATATCTTCTAGGTGATTTTTTAGCATAAAGATTGGGGATGTCATATGGTACAATGGTGACAGGTTGCTAGCCTATCGCCCAATATATTACATTAACCCCTAGTACTTTAGTTGCCTCTTCAGACTTATCGTCAATTTGGCTTTACGTAATATACACACGTAGAACGTTAATAATATTTGACTAGGACCTTGAAAATATGACCTCTGATTACTCTTAATTCATAATTATATTGTAGAGTGTTGAATGCATCTTCATGTTTTCATGTTAGTATATATCATAATAGTCAGTCCTTGTAAATATTGACCTGTCACATTAAGTACTTAAGTCAACACATGGGTTCAAGGTGGCGATAGAAGTACTGCCTCCGTAATTGTGGAGATGGACATCCTAACCTTTCAAATATACACGGACTATTACCTGTTAGGGGATAAAGTAGATTCCTTACGATTTTTTCACCCTAGTATTTGGTGCATTTCGCAAACGTATTTTAATTACAAAAGTGTACACAAATAATAATTCAACTTCATTTCCAATAGTACATGTAATTTTTTCAAACCTGTGCCCACTGATACAGAGTCAAACCCCAAACGACTGAGCTACATCGTTACGAAAAATAAACGTATAAAAACCATTCACTCCCAACCCACATCATAGAGATGGAAGCTCACAATTTATAGGGATAATCCTTTAAATCCTAATCAATATCGAGTCGACTCGCCGCATGTAGGCGCCGATAATCGTGGTAGGCGTAATGAGATGAGATCGACTCGTGATACCGAATAAATAATCGATTTAAAAGCATCGATTCGCAACTGGACGATTCGAAACCTGACACCCGGCACCAGTTGTTCGGCCACTTGGCATGGAAACGACGGAGGATCTTCTTAGGTACTGGAAGGGAGATAAATGGTTGGAGTTCAAAATTATCATTAAAAAAATATTACAGTACTGTAGTACAGCTTACCTAGAAAACTAGTCCGTAAAAATAAATACGTACATACATGTCTTCTATACTTATTTATCAATTTGTGCCACATATTTTATTGCTTAATCTTAAGTATAAGTAATATTCAGAGAGTGTACACTAGAATAAGGAAAATTCTGCCAATTCCATTGCAGAGATAGTAATGCTAAGCTCTTACTATCCTATTCGGGAAGAATGAAAGAAAGGGCTTAAAATTATGCTATATACTAAAATATAGAAACATACACCTTTGTGTCAAAACTTTTTATATAGGTAAGATTAATAGCAATAAAATTTCAGCGATTTAGAGCGAATTCTTGGACGATTCAAAACTTACGAATTTAACTATATTCTTTATATTCTAGAAATTATCCTAATACATTTATATTTACCACTTTTCGCACCACCAGTACCCACTGTGGATAATAAGGCACATACTTTGGCTATCATATGCGCAGTCTACTTTTAGCTAATAGTATTAATTCTGCACATTATGTTCTACTAAGGGAACAGCTCAGTTCTCCGCTCTACGATATTATGGTGTTATTTACGAAGAGTGTCACCTATCATTTTGCTAATTAATAACTTTGTGACCTAGGACAAGTCTAGCTTAGAAGTGGAAATATATTCTAAATCCGCGTTGTTTGATACAAGTGCGAGCGGTAGAAGCGTTGATGTCTTTTATTGGGTTGTTATGAATGTTAGTGGATTTTGGTAGGTTAAGAGTATTGTTGTGTTGAGTTGTATTGTTGTAAGTCGTTGCCTGTAGTTTAATTAGAAATATTAATATTTAAGTGGGACATACTTCACAGATTGGAGAATCGGATTTGTCATGTTTAGGAAAAGGAATAGTGTTCTAACGATGGATAACATCTGATAGTACCTCATCCCCAATTGCCAAAAAAACAAATATATTGCCTCGATTATAATTTTTTTCAGTAAGTGTCATAATATACATACATACAAACAATAACCTTGAACCTTTTTCTAGGTGAACACCTTAAAGACATAACACTTGATCAAATATAACTATACTATCAGGGTTCTATCATATAATAACATTAATATTAAATATTCGTCACAGCCCTACACCATTATCCAATAGTCTTACCCATCTTCTACGACATGCCAAAAAGCCAGCTACGTCCTTACGTCCCAGCTAGCACAGGACTGGATAGAAATATCTAGTACACCTATTTACTCCACTTATCTGATGGCCCTTATCTGGCGATCGTCGCAATGGCCACTTGGCAGTGGGATCTGTATCTCAGCGCTATCTTCTCAGTCAAGATAGTTTTATAAGTGAACTTAGTACTATTACGGTTTTATGCAAAAGACTTGAACAATTTAATTAATTATTTCAATGGTTTGAGCGGCTTGTGTTTTCTATTAAATATGTGGTCCCTTGCTAGTTTGGGACGTTATTATATTGTGACTAGCTGATCTGAACTGTGACAAGAATTATCTGTCCTTTTATTATGGGGTTAAGTCTCAAGGCTGCTGCAACGTAGCCGAAACGTCGGGTTAATAATAAAGGTGACTTTATTATATAAAAACTTACGCGATGAGTCCCGTTAGTTATTAATCACAAAGGAAAATAGCGAACACTCTAAATGTTAATATTATGTTAATATTGAATATTGGTTTCAAAAAAACCTTTATTTAATCAATATTAACATGAGGGATTAAATCTAAAAAATAAGACATAATAAGAACATGATATGAAATACTGGTGACACGTTGCTTATCCATCACCCAAAACATATTTCCATATACGAGTATTTCTACTTAAACTACTATCCCAACTAATTATCTAAGAATATGTCGTGATGGTTGTTAACTATCTTTTAATAATTTCTTTCTCATACAAGCATGGGATATGAAGACTAATAGCAATCGAATCGATATAATAATATTAGATTACTACTCTCTTATTGGTAGAACCTATAAAAGACATGGACAAACGCATTCACGATCATTAACCCTTGCGGGGTAGTCCGAGGTTCAGGTGTCTATCTTAACAATTGCGAAGATAGTAATTCTATGACCACCTCGAACCAACGAGTTGACCAGATAGTCAATACTTAATGTGACAGGTGGTAAGCCATGTCGCCATTTACAAGCACTATTTATTACCTGTTCGGGGAACAGGTAGGTTTCTTCACGATCTTTTGCCCTCACCGTAATATTGTTAATATTTTTATTAGAACCTACTAACAGTAAAAAGATTGCATCTGCCTTCTTAAGTCCGCCTACCACAAAATCTAAATTAGACACTATTAACTTAGCAAAGCCTTAAACAAATGCGTTGCCATGGTAACCAGTGACATGGCCACCCCGGCTGCGGCGAATAGCGATTTATAGAGCCTCTTTATACAACCTGTTGCTGGATTGCAAATGGGCTAGAGCCTTATGGTCGTACTAGATCTTTGGAACATACAGATTTGTATGTAAACATATATAAATATTATTTGTTTATTTATATATTATAAATATTATTTTGATTAGCGATTTTTATGCATTTTACGAGAAAAACGAACTTTAAATTTTCTCTTTTGGACAAAGGTTTCCAAGGTGATATTTTTATATTTCATTTATTATTAAATAATAAAACCAAGGGTATAAGTCCCGTTTTTTTGTATAATGTATATTTATGTGATTTAATCCGTGTCTGTAAAGTAACTTTGGAGCTGTTATCGTGTCTCCGAGGTTCTGTCCACCTAAACGGTATAAAGGACGTCATGTATATGAATGAATGTGAATGGTTCACCCATAATAGATTAAATTACGTGAATGTATGTATGTATTTGAATGACATATGTATATGTTAAAGAAGCACCTTATCTAAAAAGTCGTAAATAGTTCTGTTTGCTAAAGGAAAGTATTTATTGTTATAGTATAGATTGTAAAAAGAAAGAGTTACCCCATTTTAACGTTACACTTTTTTGCTCTATACCTGTTTTACGTCAGTCGCATTTTACAACATCTTCCTGTGTGGTCATTTCTTAGAACTAATTTCGACTACAATACTATTACATAATACGTCTATACAGAATATTGATCGATATGGTATATACATACACATAAATCCCGATTCCTTGTAGAGAGGTAGGCGGAGATCACGGATCATTAGCAATATATTTTACTATTATAAGCTCCGAGAAACAAACTTAGTATTTTTGATTTCAAATCCTACACCATTACGCTACACCCTAACTAATCACCTAGCGCTTTTTACTAAATATACAATGCCTAAGTCCACACATTGTCCCACTTAGGTCATTCAAGTAATAAGCTAGTACTAAGACCTAAACAATGCTCATACTTTTATAAGCCTAACAATGATAGGCACCTTAGGACATTGAACGAAAAACTCTTATGCTTATAGGATTATTAGTCAAACATAGGCTTTTGAGCTTAAACCTAGCAGATGCGGTTTATAATATTTGTTCACTAAAACTTTATGCTCATTATGTTAATCGGTAAAAACCTAACTTTCCTATAAATATATCAAAAATGTTGACTAACAATTTGGGAACTTAAAATGCTGAAAAATCGTTAGTTAAATATTATGTTCGTGGTTATTCTCAAACTTAAATTGAATGTAATTAGCTACGTTTCTTCTCGACATGTTAAAGACGAGTAGAGACTAGATGTTTAGTGTTTAGTTATGTATGAAGTGGTTAATAATGTATTGAGTTTCCTTTTGAATGTATATAAATAAATAACATGACAAAAAGTTTCTTGTTATCCAAAATTAATCAGTAGCGTATGGAACAACTATCAATCTAAGAAACAATTTTTATTAACTATGTGACACCGGGTCATATCACGATAAATTTATAAAGATATCTGATTACCTTTATTTTGCCCGACGTTTTTCACAGACAGTCTTCCCGCGACCACGGCCTATGCAACTGGGTCGAAACGTCGGGCAAAATAAAGGTAATCAGATATCCTTATAAATTTATCGTGATACGACCCGGTCTCACATAGTTAATAAAATGAGTATAAATCGCGAATGTTTCAAAATAACTAAAAAACTATTTTGTCCAATGATCGATTAACATGTCGCCGCCAATATGCATTTTATGCTAGTAATTATCCGACATTCCATCTCAAAAGGGATACCTTAGTAATTAGTCTCTAGTAATTTTCCAAAACCGCTAACAGCTCATATTAGTTAGTCTTTATGGAGATAACAATCCGGTACAGTCAGGTTCAATAAAAAATCTCCCACAATGCGCGCGATTGTCCCGCAGCGTGTGTGAACCGGGCCGTGCCTTGACCGACGGATTTTGTCGTCGAATGTACATGGTACGTGGATGAAGTATCTATATGTTGTTTATATTTATTTATTTACTAAGGAAACAAAACAGAAATGAACCCAGACACTAAATAAAACAAGGAGACATAAGAAAATAGGTGCGCTCATTTCCATAAATATGTCTTACAAAGAAAAAAGAATGATACTGTGAAAAAAGTAAATTGTAAATTATATTTGATAGATGATTAATATTTCATTAAATAAGATGTACGTATTTTAATATCTTAATTAATATATATATATATATATATATATATATTATCATACATAGATAAATACATATATAGCATATATAATCAACGACCAGACTGGAAAGCAGTAGAAAAACGTAGTTCTTAACTCTGCCTCCTCCGGGAATCGAACCCGGGACCTCACGATTAGCGTTCCGGCGGCTAACCGATCGCGCCACGGAGGTCGTCAAATATTATAACATCTACTTCCGTTACGGGATAGTTGAATAAGGACTACCTTAAACGATTGAATGATATAGCAAACTTTTGTCGCCTCACTCATAAAAATATGAAAAGAACTGTCACCGTTTACAAGCATTCATTATTATTTATCTGTTCTGAGGAATACGTAAAAAACTACAAACTAAGTCGCTAAGGTATATAAATTTGACGACCTTTGTGGCGAAATAGGTTGAGAACCTGAACGCTAATCGTGAGGGTTTGATTCCCGGTGGAGGCAGAGTTACGAATTACGCTTTTCACTTAGAACACCTACTATGATAAATTAAAGTATGCCAAAACAATGCATTTTATTTATTTTCAACACCATGTTTCATAGAGACATTTACAGCTTAAGACCTACACAATCGATATTTTAAAAGAAAAAGTGAAAAGGGCCAATTTATATTTTCAAAGCAACCGGGTTCGATTCCCTCAGCTTTCCAGTCTGTAGTAAGTATACTGAGGCAGCACCTTTTCTTTGTATCAAAGGGAATTCTAGGTGTTTAATGTTTGGGTCAATGTTATTTAATGCAGTGAATAAAGTGTTTTCTTTCTTTCTTTATTTTTGCTCTTACAATTTATAATTTAAAATAAAGAAATAAATTATATTAGGTATACCATTTTTATTGTAAGGCAAAACAATAATTAAAAATACCATTTCTACAGTGAATAAGTGGTGAGGAAACCTGCCTATTCGTAATACAAACTGACACTTTAAGAGCTGACTATGTCATTCTATAAAACGATAAAGAATTATGGTACACATACATATGTTTACCGCAAGCCTAAAATGTTTCCATTAGAATAATTATAAATAACTTCATTCAAAGGAAGTTCCACTAATGAAACTTAACCTGATAACTTATTCAAGTTGAACTTAAGTAACAAGAATCCGAGTTTAATGAATGAGTTTTTAATTGCTTCAAAGTATCGTAATTATCTTGTATAGACAGGTTGGCGACATTCATTCATTATTTCGAGAAATTGTACATTAATTGATTAATTTGTACATTGAGAAGCATGTTAGGCTTGACATCGAATGATAGAATTAAAAATAATGTAATAAGGGAAGGTTGAGGTTTGTTTTCGATGGTTTGCACATGTTATGCGGGTGAATGATAATGATAGTAGATTGACAAAAGGAATGTGAGTAAAATGGAAGGACAGTTTCGTAGAGGCGGGCCAATAAGACATATGACAGTCAGATATACGCCATATTGGAAAAGGGTAACGATAGAAGTACCTATAACCGCCGATTGTGTATGAGAGGGTGTATGATAGCCAATGAAGCGATCCGTGATCTCTGCCTACCCCTCTACAGGCAGTCAGGCGTGATGTGTATGTGTGTATTGTACATTAAATATATTAATCCGTATAATTGACGTTACATTAATAAAATATTTAAAACATTAATGAATATATTAGAGTGAACTGTAACTGCAATTTTAAAAATAATATATAAAATTAACGACTGAATCCATTAAAGTATAGCTGTTAAGTGTGTATGAGCAGCTAAAATATCTATGATCTATATCTACATATCTATGATAAGCATTTAATACCTCCTAATAGCGAATCACAAAATAACTATTAACTAGTCTTCCGTGACAATGACGATAGCCATGCATTCATATACACCACGACTGTAAATCCTTTCGGGGTATACAGAGTTTGGGCGTTCTTCATCAATTAACCATTAGGATGGCCTTTGGTCAAATATGACTACCTCCGTGGCGCGATCATTTAGACTCCTGAACGCTTACAGTGGGGTCCCGGGTTCGATTCCCGGTGGAGGCAGAGTTAATAACTACACTTTTCTAATGCTTTCCAGTCTGCTCGTTGATTATATATGCTATATATGTATTTATCTAGATATAATATGTATACAATTTCTTAGCATTGACTACTACCCCTAATACAAGTCTTAAATGTACTTATCAAGGGGCTAGTTCAATTGGTGTAATAATGTCCAAATATTATTATTATTATATATTAACAACCCAGTTTTTACCTGACAACGTAGTCCGCTATCCAAATCTATACAGGCACTATCTATCTATCACCAAACTCAAAAGTAAGTATTATTATACGTATACACATACATTCACGTCTTTTAATCCCTTTCTGAACAGAAACTAGGAGATATAATATCTCTTAGGTCACTTTTTAGCCAACAAGAAGTATTGCTATAAGTCAAGTATTTCAAATGAATAACTTCATATCAAGGGAGACAAAGTTACCTCTTGAAAAATGTAACTAAGGGTTATAACCTCTCGTACTGTTTCCAAGATGATGTCCACACGACTTCCGCTGTCACACGCTCTCGGCATCCGTCCTAATGGCGGATTGGCGTTCTCCCATAAAACCTCCATTTAGCACCTTCCGACTGCCGATTCTGCTATTGCATCGAATCGAAACTAAACAAAATTTATTACTATAGTCTATTCGCGTTAAGTAAATAGTGACGTCATGATATTATATAGACGTTAAACTGACCAATGAGACGTTAAATGAGAAAACAATTCACATCGACCAATTGCAGACGACAGTTGTCACGTCTCATTGGTCAAATCGTCGGGACATGATGACATCACTATTTTCTTAATGCGAATGTACTATAGACACAATTTTATGTATAAATGGTTACAATATTCATCTTATTGATATACACAAGATAAACGACCGTTAATGTTTTCTGGATAATCAGAGGCTTGAATGACCACTTTTTTAAGCCCACGAATCCATATTATAAGCTAGTTTAACTAACACTTGTTTACATTTAACTAAAAGAATTATTATAAAAGTGCGATAGAATGAGATTATCAGGAATATGCGCAAGTTTACAGCTTTTGTTACTAAAAATAATGTAACTGTATAAATTTCTCTCTTATATTAAGAAAATATTTCGAATAGCCTAATTATAATAATTAGATGATGAGATGAGATAGTGTACTTAGCTTACCCTGTTCAGAGAGGGGCATAATGTGTATTTCTATCAGCCAATCTTGTTACGAGAATCGACCCTGTATCGGTCACAAAACGCTTTATTTCCTAACAAATAAACCTACGCATTGAAACGAAACTTGATTGATTAGTACCATCGGAGCGCATTCGAATACTGTCGGGTCACAAAAGTGTGTTTTCTCGAACTTTGTAAGGTTTTCGGATAAAAGACCAATGATGAATAACAAACATATCTCAAGTAACGTAACGTGCTGATGTGAGGTTTGAATAATGTTACCAGCTGCCAAAAAAGGCAAAAGATAGTGATTTCGGTTGTTATTGTCAATCGTAGGTTTTGTGTTTGTGTTAGACGTGCCTATATAGAATGTTAACGAATTGTCTTTTCTTTTGGCATTGTAAAAGGTGATTAGGAGACCAATGGTAAATAGAATCTATTAGGCGATACCTTAGTAACCTTGTCGACACTCTGAAAGTGATCTATATCGCAGGTACTTAGTGCAGAACATAATTGTATGTAGAGAAGGTTAATAGTTGTGAGAAAGCAAGAGAGATTTGTGCGGATCGTTCCAGGTGACGATTGATAGTCTCTGCTTATCCCGTTCTGGACGTACAGGCGTTAATATTTGATTGTATGTAAATTGTCTAAGAGATTCTTACTCTACGAGACTTCTTCCACTATAAAAGGTTATTTAGGTTTAAGTATACATACATACACATCACGCCCGATTCCTATAGAGGAGTAAGCAGAGATTGCGTTTCCCCATTCGTCCCGTTCCAGACAGACCACTTTCGCTTCATTGCTCATACACCTCCTCATACACACGATTTAAGTATATAGCATCTAAAACACCCTTACCTTTAACGTATACCAAAGGCAGATGTTCTCATACACTATAAGCACTAATATAAAAATTAAACAAGACATCACATACTAATCCCCAAAAGATAAACTATCTTAGAGTATTATCATTCTCAAAATCGGATATGTAAGAGTTGGACAATACTCGCGAGGTTTTGATAAATCGGCCACATTTATTCTCGGCTGTGATTGTATCAAAATATTTTAGCTCCCGAGCGAGTGTTTATAATGGGTGGAGATTAGGAACACCCTTTGCGTGCTACCGACTGTAGGCTGAGTGGACTGATAGGTACTTTTATAGTCATGCAAAACCAATAGTGAATAATTAATAATAATAATTTAGGTATTGTATATAATAAACACGTTCTTGATAAGCAATGAAAAAAATATATATATATATATATATATAAATAGATTTATAGTGAAAAGACATTTCAATAGTTAATAGTCTTTTTGGCTTGAGAATCGAACTAATGAAATGTAGTACTTTGGTGGTACGAAATAACTTTCTGGATCTGAGATGTTTAGACTCAACTTAACGACTATACTATTACTAATGGAAAAAAATAATTAGGTTCTTAATATGTGGTAGTGAATATGGGAGTTGAATGCAGGTCCTTTTTATTGAGTTCAATGTGCGAACTACTACAATGCGTATTTTTAAATATCTTGTATTAACTAACTTATTAACTACTACTTATTAATTAACGTAACTTAATATTCTTTTAAACGAATTTATTTAAAATAATTATTATTGAAACTTTTGACTACACAAAAAGTTTTTGAGATGTGATTAACAAAAATTAAAATAAAAATGCAATCATACAAATTTAGTTTAAATAAATATGACAGCATTCGGAATTCAATATTCCTAGACTCTACTCCAGCCAGCCCGTAAGTCCTTATAAGAGAAGCGAAATAGCGAAGCCTCCGTAACGGTGTAGGGTCGCGGATGCAGGGAATTATTATTTCAGTGATTTACTGTTTGCAGAACAACAGTTAATAAGACATTCCTGGCCGCGGTTCACGACAGTGTAAATGGGGTTTGAATAAATGGGAATTGGAATCGATTTGTTAGGTTCCTTGTCGATTCTTAATTGAATGACTCTGCATTTAGGTTAATTTAGTATATTGTGAAACACATTACTTTTATCGAAGATATTAGGCTGTGTTTTTGAAAAAATGTTATTGTTTTTGTTTACTAATTTGTAAAAAACATTGCTTGTATGTTTTTTTATTTATACATACATATACTCACTCCCTACGTCCCTAAGGGGATAAGCAGACACTATGGATCACCTCCTGCAAACAAATCTCTCTTTCTTCACTCACACCCATTCACCTTCTCATACATGCTTTTCTGTTCTTAACGCTGCGAATATTTTGTATATGTTCTACGCGACTTATCCCGTTTAACTCATCCTTCCAATTCTGCTTACATTCATTCGCTATTATTTCCACTACTTATAATGAAACATTGAAACGTGCATATTAATAGCCTATCGTCAATTTCATTCCTTTTGCTTTTTATCACTATTTACCCTCTCTGATACTTAGAAAAAAGGCAGTTAGTATTTAAACATTACTATATCCCTTATGCATTACATAAAAGTGTGATTCATACATTATCAACCTCCCCATTCACATAGTCTTGATATGTTAACTTAAGTTATTTGGTTAATAACTTAGTTTCGTAATAACAGTGCCGGCACTCAATGGCGAAGTATTTCTGACCTGCGACACCCTTTGACCTGTCACCTCACTTTGGAAGAGTGTCATTGAAGTTTAGGGTACCTTAATAAGATCTTTTTTACTTTTTCATGTTTCAAAGTTAATGTTTTGTACCAAAATGGTAGTAACAAAAAGTTATTAGTTACTATATACGAATAGAAGGTTTTTAACATTATATCGTAAGTAGTGATTTAAGAAATACATCGGTGGAATTAATAAGTCGATGAGCTGACAACATATTACCTATATTCCTTATTTTAAATATCAGTACTCGTATATATTATGAGGTATTAGTTACAGCGGATTTCTAAAGTTATTTCACGCAATATTGTCACACAGTAAAACTTATGAATTAGGTATACTAAATCATATAATATTATATTATATGTAAATAAAAAATAAACAATACCCGATTTCAAAACAAACAAAAAAACACAAACTAACAATGGTCGTGAATGCGTTTTTTTAAGCGTTTGTTATATTTGTTTTTTTTTTGTTTAAACAGCACCCAATTTAATAATCAAAAACAATGCAGAACCTCAAAACTACAATACAAAAGGCACCTTCAAACTAACTATTAATACAAAACCATTCAAACTTGACCCGATCTCCAACTAATATTACACTAAGTCTTAGGTCAACCAATCCTGGTTTTGTTACCTTACAGATACTCAAAGCTAAAACATTCAGATAAGCTTCATATAAATCTCGCTACAGTTACATTTAGGTTATTATCAACGAGAAAACTACTTATTTAAGAAAATTCCAATAAATATGTTCAGGAAATAGAGACATTTATCTATCGGGAACAAGTGACAAAAAAAAGAAAGAAATTAGAGTTATTGCCCCGAGATCTAATCTGGATTTGGGAGATTTATTTAGACTTAGGACGCGGTTATACTGTACAGGATTCGAAACAGGGGCGTTTACATTGTAAAGGATTCGAAATAGTTGTAGGTTATATTACAAAATAACTGAACCTGTAATGTGAGTTGAGTGGCAAGTAAAAATTAAAATGATGCATCATCCATTCCATAAAATTTTTGTTTTGATATTGTTGATCGTGTGCCTTTGTGAAATAAAGAGATTTTTTTTAAGTAGTTGGCATTTTTGATTCTCTGGCTTTTAAATAGCAAATAAATTGATAAATTCAATTATATGATTCAATTAATAGAAATAAGGTTGTAACTTATATCTTTTTAAAATCTCCTAATAAACTTGATTATGAGTACTCCAAAGTTACAGGCTTCATCGATCGGTCGATCGTTTTTCATATTTCCTGGGATTAAACAATAAAAATAAACGCATTACTTTCATTTAATATCCTAATTCATCGAAACTCTGTACGATCTCAAAAAATCTAGATCTGTATTAATTAGTCTACCCCGACACGTATACAAGAGCATCAGTATATACTAGTATCACCCAAATTTATAACCAATATTAAAACAACCCACTTTTCTCCACCATAAACACACCTTTACCCAAACTAGGCGCTGCATTGACCAGGGCTACATTGGGCGCACATTATTGTGATATATTGGGCTAAGGAGACATCTCACTAAAGCCTTGGTAACAAGCTTACGTAATCATTTGAAGGTATTGACTTGTTACTGTCTTTTTAAAACCCTGATCAGCACGGGACTGCTAGGTAAAATGTAGACGACGATTGTCAAATTTATAAATATCACTAAAGGTGCATTTGATATCACAATTCCAATATTCAAGCTAAAAAAGTAACCTAGGAGATATTATCGTGTCTCCAAGGATTGGTCCAGCCGAAAACGGATTCAAGGGCGTGAATGTCTAATATAGTCTAATATAGTGTTATCATATATTATTATACAATTAATAAAATAAATATTCTTAAAATTCTTAAATCCCTAGTATAAGTTAAAATATAAGTTAAATGAGACAAAAAAATAATATTAACTGCGTCGCTTATCATTCGGTTGACATAAAGTTGCTGAGAAAAATATCAATCTTACGTATACGTCTATAAGTTCTCAGTAAAATTAAAATTATTATTCTTAAAAGATAACTCCCGAATAACGATTAAATATGTAAAATTTAAACCGGATCAGTTTCAAAATCTTTCGATTCAACCACTGAAAACCCCACTTAATATTATTAACTGTGAAGTACATAATATATACCTTCACCTTAAGGTGAAGAACGGAGTGAACAAATACATATGTATAAACATTATATATAGTACATGCGAGTATGTGTACATTCCTATGACAAAATGTAAACTAAAAATACGAAAAAACTAACCTTTTCTGATCTTTTAGTAGTATGCTAACAGGTTTCTTTTGTTACATTCTGGTAAACAGACTTGTTTTGAAGATCATTTATAATTCTGGTTTAATACTTCTGGTGCTTACGCTAAAAGCCTAATTTAGGGTTAGCAGAAAAGTTACGATTTTGTTATTAAGTTTAATGTACACATTGTCTGCAGAGTTTCTTGGGACTTCTTCTCTGTAGACATTTTTCTTTACGAAGTGCCATTAGTTTTATTAATTCAATTTGATTTATTTAAATAATTAGTGTATATTAACGACATAATTTAAAAAAAAAAATGTTTTTTTGTTTTTTTTTACTTTTAATAAGTGAATTTTATGATCCTTATATTGAATAAAATGATTTTCATTTCATTTTCATTAATTCTAAATTAGTCTTATAAACAAATTATAGCGACATGCTACGATGCAAAGCAGAAAGTAGTATTGTAATTACGTGCTAGACAATCATAAGATCCGTAAAATACCTATCTAACTGCGGTCTATGAAATTATAAAATCAACACTCTGTATTAATTTCATAATATCGATATTTCCATTCCCATTCAACATTTTTAAAACAAATTAACCAAAAGCTAATTGACCCGTTGTTACTAAACCACGGTTTTAATGTTACATTAATGTTAACTCTACTTTCGAGTGGTTAATTCGTGTTTGATAGATCATTATACTTTAGTAACTGGTTAAGCCAATAGTTTCATAAATAAGTGATTTCCTGTTTTCGTAAACTATTTGAATGGATATTAAATTAGTATGTACAAAGTTTATCTTAATATAATCGATTTTTGGTTACTCTGTTCTGTTCCCCGAACAGGTAATAGTTAGTGCTTGTAAATGGCGCACTAACTATTACCTTACCACCTGTCACATTTAGTACTGACTATCTGGTCAACACGTGGGTTCGACGTGGCCATAGAATTACTACCTTGGCAATAGTGGAGATGGAGACCTGAACCTCTGACTACTCCGCAAGGGTAAATGGTCGTGAACGCGTTTGTCTTTTGTTTTCGGTCACTCTAAGACTATTTACGTACAATGCAATGTTATATGTATTTGTCAAAATATGAGAGTTTTTACCAAAGACTTATAAGTACAATGTAACAAGTGATAATTTATGTCTCTGTTCACAGACCTATCCCTAATAGGCTTAATAAACACAATATGATTTTCTATGATTGTAGAATCTACTTGATTACAGTTTATAAAGTCTTTAAATTCTACTGGCTTTTCTTCATATCACTTCATTACAAAATTTTATCAATAGTAAAATACAACCATTGGACCATACAACCATCGGGAATCGCCGCTTACATGTAATCGATATCTAATATAACAATAGGCAGATATAAGATTGCTAAAGAAAATCGATAGCTTTTTTTAATAAATAATTCACCTCTCTCTAAACAGCCTTAGCTAGTCTCTTCAGAAATAGCAATTAAAGAAAAGAAAGAAAACTGTTTATTCAATGCATATTAATACAACAATTACTCATTCAAATAAAATGGACACTTTGATGCAGTAAAAAGGTGCTGCCTCAGTATACGACTACTACATACT
The DNA here is from genome assembly GCA_030578115.1 of Leucoptera coffeella. NCBI lineage: Eukaryota > Metazoa > Arthropoda > Insecta > Lepidoptera > Lyonetiidae > Leucoptera > Leucoptera coffeella. Next base: position 31,966 of record JAMBLF010000563.1, on the reverse strand, counting down.
TACACATTACGCCTGATTCCATGTAGAGGGTTAGGCAGAGAACACGGATCCCTATATGTCCCGATCCTAACAGACCGCTTTCGCTTCATTGACACTCGTATATCTTTTCATACACACTCGGCGGTTATAGCTACTCGTCACGTCACCCTTTTTATCCATTTATCTGACTAATATATTGATATTACTAGCCAATACGTTAACTAGAGCCAAACATCCAAATATTTCTAATATCTCTAAAGTATATTTTTACGTCGGCATGTCTGTTGAATTGATTTATTGAAGGAGCAATGTTTGACAAAGAAACAAAGCATGAAAGTCAGAACAATAAATAGAAGAGAAAAAAATTGCAAACCTCCTTTCGTATGGCACTCGTTTGACAGTCGTAAAAGCCCTTTACGCAAGGTCCCGGTTTCTATTCCCGGTGAATATGCTTCTTTCGGTGTAGGGTTGTTAAAGGTTTGAGTTTTAAACGCCGTAGTGGTATATGAACTGAGAAGACAAAATAAAACTTTTTGTCCCATGTCTAGGCTGGGGCGTAAAAAGAGTAGTAGGTGACGTTCTTTGCGGTATGTTGTAGGAGGTGACTATGGGACTAGGTCTACTTTAGAAGATGCAAATGTATATGTATGAACGTAAACTTTTTGATGAATCAGTGATTATTTTCATAGACATTATACAAACATTGCTATTCAGAGGGGGAATGCTATCAGTGTCTTGGGAACCCTACCACCCTGTGACAGCGATGATCATAAAGATATTTTCTATGTAATTTAATTTTTATTTCTACTTTAGGTTTATAGTTTTAATTCCTTGTTTTATTGTATATAATTTTGTGTTATACAATCTATAAAATCATTCTGTCAAAAGCAGACTAAGAGACTATTATTGTGAGATATAAATAAGTTTGTAGCAGCAAAATTATTGGAATTTATTTTCAAACCATAGATCTACATAAAAATGTCCCTTAGTTAACCCTCGGGAATATACAGGAAACATATCTTTGCTTTCATATAACTTTGCAATCAAAAACTAAACTACAACAACTTAAACAAAACTTATTCTAACTTTCAAACCAGAATAAGGACATACATCCATTGTTATGATGAAAACTAACTCTCCTTTAATGAATAACATGTTTGTTGATTGAAATTCCGCGTCCTTGCACTCAAGTACCTATGACAACGTCCAACCTTAACGTAGATTAGGCAAATGATACATCACGTAACAATCACGTGAATTACCCAACAGATACGCTACGTGAATAGGTATTGAGAAAGGATTATAATAATTACGTTATGCAAAAGTGGATAAAAATAACTTTTTGGATGTGTGAAGAAAAAATTTAGTAAAAATCTACCTATTTGCAGCAACAAATAGATTATAGACTTTTGTTTTATGATGTATTAACGTTGTTGAACAGTGTTAACGGTAATTGGTTTTACATAATATGTTGAGTTTTTTTATACCTGATAGAAAATTTGCTACTTTATGATGACTACTGATATACATACAAGTTATGGTTGTTAGCCCTTTGTAAATACATAGTCAGATACTTAAGTGTACTACACGATAAAAAGATTCAAAGTCATAATAAAATATTTACCGGTAACACTAATTAGATTAAGATCAATTCTTTAATACTCGTTTTTTATTTATCATTGCTCGCATTTTAGTACCTTGCTCGACGGTATACTTTGTACTTTAAATATTCCAATTAAAGGAAATAAAACTGACAGGGTAACTATTAAAAAAGCAAATTCATTAATACTAGGATATCTTAATAAACTCCACTGGGAATTGAAATAAATATGTTTGTAAGTCAATGACTTCCTGCCATATAAAAGTCACGTACCAAACTTCACATGTCAAAAATAAAGGACAATGTATATTGGAGTAAACCATTTATTAAACCCTGTAACGGTACTACCCTTGGAGGTTTGTGTTTGTGGCTTCAGTGTTATTGTCAACAAATAAACCGTTAGTATGGGCATGTTGAAAGAAAGTTGCTGAGTCAGTCAGTTTCTGAAAAAGGATTCAATAAGTTCATGATTAATTAACGTTAACCGTTATTTAGGCGAAACTTTTAAAGTATGTTTTGCAGAGAATACAGTTCTAGTTTGGGATGAATAGAAGATTACTTGTTAACGCTGCTACGTCTAACGGGATAGGCAGCTATACAAATATTCACGCATTCACTTTCAAACAGGACTATTGAGTGCTTCCTTGAACGATCCTGATATATCTCTCATATTCATTAAACTTCTCATGGAATAGAAATTATCAAGCTACTTTTATATGGAACTGTATTTTCGAGAAATTATACAAATGTTTATTAAATTATCTATTTCTTTATAGTGAATTTATCAATCGGTGTATAAGTACTTTAATAAAGAATTGATTTGTTATCTTCCAACATTTATGATACGAGTATATAAAATACGCGCATAACACGCAAATATCTATGCCTTTAAGAACAGTCTGCTATTGAAATAAAATGTAAACATCTTTAATTCTTGCCCTTATAGGGTAAAAAAATATCCATAATTACATATCTACTAATAGAACGTCAAAATTAAAGAGTTTCTATTTTTTAAGAAGAGTTGAACATTCCTTTCAGCGCGAATTTTAACAAGGCTTCCCTCGCCACTTTTTTCTAACATACAGCCTGGTTATCACAATGGGACCTTTCTCTTTATGACTTCAGGACAAAAACTTGTCACAATAGTCAGACTATGTTACAATTATCAAGTGATTGTTCCAGACCTTTCTTCTTTTGTCAAGAAGAAAGTTTTATTACGTGTTTGTTTAAGTTTACCGCTTTTGGCCGGTTGCCGCTTTTTTGAACAAATGGTTAAGAATTTACAAAAGCCATTAACTAAAGTATTTCACAGTTCGATTTGGAGATTTGAAAAGGTCGCGCGTTCCGTGATTTATTTTAAATCATTACTTATTAAATGGGAGACGGTCTATTAAGACGTATGAGGCTTAAATATGCTATATTCCGAAAAAAATAGGTGGGTTTAGGTATGCGGTATATATATGGATGTAAATAAAACGAAGAATTTTTTATGGAATAGGTAATAGAAATAGGTGTCTCAAAAGGGATGCAGACATGATGTGTATGTATGTACTATTAAAATGTAGCCAGATTAATATCTAACGGGACTTATCGCGTAAGTTTTAAATAATAAAGTTACCTTTATTAACCCGACGTTTCCCGATAAGTCCCGTTAGTTATTAATCATGAGTATAAATTGCGAATCCCTTAAAACTATAAGATGTAGCCTTATTTGACATGCTAATGTACATATTGTTTCTCCTCTGGTAAAATGGAACTAAAATATAACACGCACATATTACCTCAAGATACACTATAATTAATAATGTGCTCTAGAAAAGAATGGTCCTTGTATTTATTCCTATAAGAAAGATATTCTAATAATCCGATTCTCAATCAGCTTACGTAACTTGTATTTACAATAGAATCTGAAACGATTAACATCAGTACGTATCTATATTAAGTAACATTTTTCCTAGAAGGCATCTTCATAACACCTACAAGGCATTCGAAACTCATCAAAACATTATTACCTAACCATCGCACAAAATAAGTTAACGAGCCGTCCTTGTACTGGATCAGCAATTAATTAATAACCTAACATCAATCACCGATGCCCGGACCAGCAACGTGGCATAAATCAAGATTAATTTGAATAAAAATCCTACATACATAATAAATAATAAAAACTGCATTTATAACTCCGTGGCAAAGTTCATACAACATCCCCCCTCCAGAACGGTATAGCACGAGGTTAGACGGAGACAGCGGTGCTGTACCCGGTTAGGAGTGAGAGAGACGGCAGGGTTGTGACAATTTATGTTAGATCACGCCCCGCCCACTTGCGCAGGAGTGTTTGAAATGCTAGAGAGGCTCAATTCGTGCGTTACCGCGCAAGGAGGCAGTCGTGCAGGCTCTATAGCGGTTCACTCGAAATGTGCGCGCCTAACGTTTAAATAAATTAGTCTAAGTTACAAGTGACATTTGTAATTGGTGTTTTTAATTTTTTTTGTGTAAGTGTTTCGGATTGATAGCAGATTTTAAAATGAATTAGGATTTTTAAAGGATTTCCACGCATTTGTTTCCGAAAATTGGACTTTTTAGTGTTTGAGTGACCTGGAGATCGGTTGGAGGTTTTGCGAGTGTCACCAAAGATTTCAAGGTAATTTAGTTTATTAGATAACAGCCTTTACCGTAGCATAAGTCCTAAGATCATTATACTAAGATGTACTAAATTGGAAATTTATTCTATATAAGCATCTTATGTATACTGTAAATAACAGTACAGAAAGACTGGTGTCTTTGTAAGAAAATAATATTTCAAAATATGAGTAAAAACTCATCAAAATATTTGTAAACTTGTCAATAGGTGCTCCTCACCCCATTGTTGTTTTTTACGTTCTACTTTTATAGTATTTTTGTTATCCTTATCTATACAGTTCTTTAATTTTCAGAAATATTTTTATTGTATATTATTCGTGTTCAAAATAATTTCTATGGGTTATAAATTATTATTGTGCTGTCTCAGGATAATAAACAGAGGCTGCTGAAATTGTGCCCGTTGTTATGTTTTTTATTATTTTTCAAACAACAATAAAAATTATAAGAACCTGTAACACGAACCATTATTAAAATATATTTTTTTCTAATACTTAGTCTTAGCGCAAAAAATAAATGAAATAAAAGACTTCAACGCGCGTCGGAAAGCGAAATAATAATAACATTTAACTATATTATTTACTACTTTAAAATGTTGTAGTAATATATTATATGTGATTAGTTATATAGAAATACAACATATTTTGTAGCAAAAGTATGTAATATAAGCACATATATTGTATCCTTCTGAAATTGATAACACCTTACTAATTATACTATTCTGAATTTAATGCGAATATTTCGCTTATTATGACTTAATGAAACCGAAAGTGACAATATCATAAATATAAATAATAATACATACATAATTTACATTTACATGACTACTACGAGTTGTAAAACACAATATCCAGTTATTTTCAACGATAATGGCAAAGAAGAATCCTTATCGTATTTAACAATATAAAATGTACGTACTTAATTGAAATGTCTATATTATATTATCTATACAAAATTGCTTTAAATAGGTAAAATGACTTACCAGAGTAGGGGTAATAAATTAATTAAGGTTTAATTTATTAAGACATTTAGATTCGCAAAGCGGTCTAAAGTTTTGATATAAAAAAGTTCTTCGCTTCTCTCTCAAATATTTTCCTGATGAAACATAATAAGTATAGACGTAAATTAATTAGCTAACAAGAAATTATTTATTGAACTATTCAGTTTTTCTTAAATATCACATAAATTGTAATTATATATATATGAAGGTTGTAAAAATATTTAGGACTTTATTATCTGCATAATTTATGGATACTTATGGATTGAATTATCTATATAACAGCAGATTTTCTAACCATATTAACAGCAAAATAATATCAGTGTCTTGGGAACCATACCACTCTCTAACAGCGATGACTATAAAGATATTTTCTATACAATTTAATTTTTATATCTACTTTAAGTTTATAGTTTAAATTTGTTTACCCATGATTACTGTATATTAATAAAATACTATCCTATACCAGCAATATCACTTCTAACATTGTTTCATTTGCAATATTATTCTCCCGTCGGCAATTTTAATGACTTATGACGTAATTAAATTCCATGACGTATTTTCATTATTACATATCTATGTCAAATTAATTACTAAAATCGGTATTCATCATTAGTTAGTGCGAAGTATTAATAACCAGTCTCCGAGAGATCCTGACTAGAACATCTAACTATGAAAATGTTGTCCATAAATGTTCATAATAGCTAATGCATACATTGCAAAGTAAAGTTAATACATTGACAATGAAAAATAGAGGAAATTCTAGCTATACTTTAGGATATTCAATAATTAAGTATTAGAATTTACTCTCACTGTGACCTACAACATAGCGTACTGATGCGCTATCTATGTGCTAACGATACCGACTATCGTCTAAAAATGATAGTGAATGAGTATTGTAATATTTAGTAATGGTGTAAGTATTATAGATCTTAGTTGAAGAACTAAAATCTCGTATACTTAGTAGTCATACAATATATGTCTTTCATTGTCTAAAGAATCTGTTGTTGAAAATTCTTCTAATGCTGCAATTCATTCATATATATTGCGATCCTTACCAGACGCAAGTTTCCCTTTAGATGACTAGATTAGAAAACTTTACGCTAAAACAGTTTCACTTGACTAATTTCCTTACGGTTACACATATTAAACATAAAAGTATATATTTATATACTTCACAAACTTAAATTATATGAATAATAAAATTGCACTTAAAAAAATATAATTCTTCTTTTTGTGTGCGAACTCGTTAAATTGTCACATAATAGATAACGTTATTTATGAATATGAATTATTAATTCAATTTAATGAAAGTACCATTTAAAACGTCTTTTACACCTCAAAAATTGTATCGATCAATCATCTATTTTATACAAAGACGGTCGACGTTTAGTTCCAACGGGTGGACTGAACTAAATGTGCGAAATAAGTCATATTATACTGTTGTTGGACACATATATAGCTAAGAAATCCTTTTAATACCTGAATCTTTTCTTACGCAAAAATAGTGCAAAGGCTGGTAGTTATATTTTTAACAAATCTCAGAACTCTATGGAACTACAAATCCTTTTTTTACTTAATAACCAAGCTAAACGTTCTAAATGCAATATTAATAACACAAAACTGAATTCTTGTAACGTAGAAACAAGTTATACAGATCGACAAAAAACACCAAAATGATTCTATTCGGTTGGCATTTAAAAATCGTGTCTAGATTAAATAAGAGATTAAAAAACACAGATAGCATTATTTTAATAGTGTAATAGTCTGCAAGTTGAACTAATTAATAAAGATCAATTTGTAAATGATTCGTTTCCTGAATTAATAGGAAGTGGTTTTCTGTTTTAACACTTACGTGCATCATAGTACACGTTATATTAATTAATTACACATTATTTTTGACGTTAGCAGCATCTTTAATCACCGAATGTGTGTGTGGAGGTTATACCTAATATATTGTTTTCATTGCTTTAATCCCAAAATGCTTAACATGAACCCTAAAGCATGTGTTTGACCCAATTGAACTAGCCCCTTGCTAAGTAATGTAGTTAGACTTGTGTTAAGGGTACTAGTCAATGTAAATTTAAGAAATATATACTTATTATTTATAGATAAATATATATAGCATCTAATATAATCAACAACCAGACTGGAAAACAGAAAAAAAGCGTAGTTCTTAACTCACCCTCCACCGGGAATCGAACCCGGGACCTCACTACTAGCGTTCATGCGCCTAACCGATCGCGCGACGGAGGTCGTACATATATTTCGAAAGATACTAATATTCTCTCTCTTAATTACACTGCCATACATCTCAAACTCACCTCCTACCAGCAAATTGATTACTAGTTCCTCTCAAATCGGATCCCGAACCAGCACTAATGCAAAAAACAAAGCACAGTCGCCATAATACCAATGCTTTGTGCCGCCGTGAGAAAAATTCCCACGTTTTTCGCCCGAATCCGTCATAATACACAAACCATAGTGTCCTAGCTTGTTAAGGTAATTGATAAATGAATATAATAGGCTCATGTGTGTTCTTTTGATGACAATGATCAATTGTCTTGCCTTAAGGCTTTGACCTATTTAATTTTACGCGACATTAATACGTTGAATGACGATTACGTAGTGAATTGTTTTTTCTCGGCATATTGTTTAAGGCTTGTGGTATAATACTCTTATAGATATTAAAAAGGTAATATTTCAGTAGCTTAAAACAATGTGCCTTAAATTAAATTTCACGGTAACAAAGTGTCAGGTAAAGATCAATCGGTTATTATCAAATATATACATCTTTTTTTCTAACCATATAAATCATGTCATAATAAAAGGTTTTTCGTGATTGCGGAAGATTAGAAATTGTAATGTAAATGTACCTCTATAGAATTACGTTATTTAAGTAAGAGAGATTCGAATTGTATTAATTTTTTTGTAGATAGTACAAGTTATAATAAACTTCAATACACTGCATGTTTAGTAAGGTTATTTTAACGTGCAAAGTATACATAATGATCATACCGCGAATAGGTAGGTATACGAGTATTACGTTAGTCTTCTACAATTCATTACTCTGTATAGCCCTTCTTAATCCACAACACACTTAATCACCTGTTCACACCACTTCAACCATCAAACACCCAGCTCTAGTAACTCAATATTTACACACTGCCCGCAATAAATCACCACTAATGCCCTCTTTATTTCGCTCGGGGCACTACAAAAACGTATCTTGGGCCTAGCATCAGCTGTTTACGTGCCGGGCGGCTTTTTTGCGTAAAGAGGCTTGTTTCCTCGTTAATTAACGGCGCGTTGGGCCCTTTAAGGCTTTATTGACGTTTGAGGCGTAATTAAGGCTTTTAGCTATTTCTTTCGCTGATTGAGTTAAGGTTATTTCTGCTTCGGGTGTGGAAATGGCGTCGCGGTGACAATGCAGAGTTATGACTATCGAAGCCTTGAATTAGCCTTCGTTTATACCGATAGTGTAAGTCTGGTACTTGATTTAATGAAATAGTTGTCTTCTGGTGAAGTCTTGAGAGATTATGAGAAGTTAGAAGGTATCTTTAGATTATAGGTCACCAATATTCTCTGTATAAAATCTTTATCCTTAAGAAAATACTGTATACATACAACATCACGCCTGATTCCCTGTAGAGGGGTAGGTAGAGATCACGGATCCCCATTTTTCCCGATCCTGACAGACCACTTTCGCTTCATTGACACTCATACATCTTCTCATACACACTCGGCGGTTATAGGTAATCCTAACGTCACCCTTACTTACAATACTTAATGTACGAAAGATACTGATTTTAAATATACGTGTAATGGAATTAGAAGAAAGTAATTGTGTATGCAACTGAATATCAGTTTGTATATACGTACCTATATTAAAGCAATTAATTTAGAGATATAAATAAACCACATTTTCTGTCACAGCTCCTTAATCGCGGCGCCTTTGTAACGATTAGTATAATATCAGCTTATGACTTCATGCTATATATAATGATCATAGACGGAGTAACAATTAAAACATCTAGTACAGACAATTACATACATATTACGCCTGTTTCTCTGTAGAGGGATAGGCAGAGCTCACGGAAACCCATCTGTCCCAATCACGATTGCCACGGCATATCACTTTCCGTAGCTAAATATTTACTTCACAATGTTATAGATAATAGGCCAAGTGAAGTTAAAACAGACTATTCCCCCAAATAGTCGATTCCCAAATATTTCTCTTATTTTAATAACAGTAAAACCTCGAGTGTTGCCAGTTTCAAAAAGCATTTATCAAATAAACACGCGAACGCAATTTTGAAACAATTTGCGTTTCGGTTAACGCAAATTAAGTATTTGTTTATCGAGGTGCAGCCTTAAAAATTGTTTTTTAATTTAATGAGGGGTTACGAGAGGCAGGTAACTGTTTCTGCTGACATGTTTAAACAGCAAGCCCTTAAGGAATGGTGTGGCACAGATTTAGGTACTTGAGAAGGGTAGGCAGAGATATAATGCCTAAAGAAATATAAGTTTGTGTACGTTTTGTAGTAAACATTGATTCAAATATCAAAAATTACTGAATAGTTATGGCAGATTTTCTTGAACGCAATGATACCCGGCATGTAGTAAAAGGTGACTACAATACTAGAAGTCGATAGAATCTACTGGACGAAGGGCTAGCCATCTGTTACCATTGTCAAAGCAAACCCAATATTTATTTATTTATTTAGAATAGGATCGCTCTTGGCCTATACCAATCCAAGTAGTTGGATTAGTCAGGCCTAAGGTGGAGGGAGCTCTCCCAGAAAGTGCTTGTGCACCTTTGATTTGCAAATATGTGGACTGTAACCTTCTTATCTAAATATGAATACTAAATTCGATCTAGGTGATTTTATATCTCTAAGATTCTTTATATCAACTTCGAAAGGGATTAAAGGACGTGAATGGATATGTATATAAGGTATGTTACATTTACATATAAGACCGACAAAGTAATTAAATTCAGTAACGAATTTCCTTATTCGTGACGTCATAAGGTATTTAATACAAAAATGCGGCTCAATGGGATGATCCATTAATACCAGACTAATTAGCTTAACTGTTACGTATCTTCGAGAACAATGTTAATTTGTCCTGTAACAGTGCGGGTTTGGGACGTAGCTGGTTTCTATATATACGAGTATATACGAGTTTATACATTCACGTCCTTTTTGGGGTGGATAGAACCTCGGAGACAAATTGAGATCTCGTTTAGAACATTATTGACAGCTTGCTAGCCCATTGTTTAGTAGTATTTGTAGTATACCTACATATAAAGAAGTTGTAATAAACATACCTAAACATCACGACCGTTTACCTACAGCAGACTAGTCAGAGATCAGATATCCCCATTACTCTCAATCCAGACCTACTACATTCACACCCATACACCTCTTCACACACACTCGGTAGCTATAAAACACTAACGTAAACTCACCCACGTGGTGCACCGAAGCGTAAAAGGCGCAATGAGTTCGAGGTACAACCGCGTTGAAAAGTGAAACTGTGCCGCTCCAGTTCTCATGCCAAACTTGAACTTGACTATTACGTTCACAATAGTACACGCTCAATGACTTAATTAACTTCTACGTTATGTATTACATTGATGAGTGTGAGTCTGGTATTTTATTCGGGATTTTACCCGTTTGTTAGCTGCCGTTCTTCCCGACAAGTTTTAGGAAGCGACTAAGGGACTAGGTGTGAATCAATCGGGCGATGTGCTAGCAACATGTTCCATTATGACATCGCAATCCTAATATTCGTGCTAGTAAGTGACCTTGTTGTTATAATGTTTAGTCCACCCCGAAAGGAATTAAAGGACGTGGATATATATGAATGCTGGTTACTTTTGGAGAGATTTAAGGAAGTTTTTAAGTAATGTTTTATTTATAGTAGTCTTCATCATATAAAAAACGATTGAATAAACATCCAACCAACTAAAATCTAATCAAATCTAAATTGTACACACAAAATATAACTATATATAATAACATATTATAAAATTAACCTCCGCGAGCCAGTCTACAAAATAAATAGAACCTAAATACTTGCATTTCTTCGCTATGATGTATATAATGACTAACTACATTTCTTGTCTATAATACTTCTAAAGGTGATGTAATGCCAACCCATCAGCAAATCCACCTTAACCTCGAACTATATGACAGTGGCTTTAGATAATAACGTCTCATATTAAATATAGATTTAGCTATTAGCCAACATTGTAATTAGGACATTAATGGCAACTAAAGTCATAATGATTTGCGAAGAGCCATATTAAAATGATCCATCATACTCATGGGTATATACTGGTATCTTGTAGGTATGTACGCCAAGGTTTATGGGCTGCTATCAATACTAAGTGTTTGTAATTGTGTGGTCGACACAGGTCGTTTTATGTGGAAACTAAACTATATTATAATATACAGTTTTATAACCTTTTAGCGTAGGTTAAAGATAATATTGGCTACTTTTACGTTTTAATAAGTAATTAGTAGCCAAAATGATAGGATTCCTTAGTGAAACTAACACTACATTATCATTAACACGGACACCCATCTAGAGTATAACTAAGCTAAACGTAGCTTAACATTTGAAATCAAACGAGACCTGTGTATGAGGATTTTTAGAGATGTGTCCTTTTTATATTACGAAGATACAAAGATACAGTTGTTGACAAAGATGATTCGAAATAAAGTCAACAGCGAAATAATCTTAACATTCTGAATAAGGTCGTTACTTGGAAATCCAAGTTCGATTCCACAAATTAATTAACACATATAAATGGACTCACAGGAAAATGTGCAGGTATCAACTCAAAACACCATTAACACATAAACAACGAAAAATGTGTTTGTCTTGACATGTTGCGTAGTTGTTAATTTGAGCATCATGGTAAAATAATCGGTTAACGTGTTACCGGAGAACGCTAATAATTGGGTGCGCAAACAGGCTTAGACAAAGTGATTTTGTGGCGTCACAACCTCCTTTTTAAAATGTACATACACGTCATTCTCCTACATTAATATTGGCTAAAGATGAATAGATTCGTGGTGTTCATACTTCTTTATTAATGACATTGAATTCACAAGATAGAGACTTCCCTACGATAAGAATGATATTAGAAATGATCATACGATTGTTCAACCCTTTCAGAGATTGAGTATCTAAGAACAACAAAACTTTTGTGATAGTCTCTGGTCAGTCGTAACCCACGTTTTACCTAATAATCAAAATACAAACATTACTAGAAAATGTACTTAGAGATTGATCACAGAACCTTCGATTTATTAAAAATGAATTCTATTACTTTCCAAAAACCTACCTAGGTAATATACATATGTAGATACCTGCTGAATTTCCCTTTTGATATATGAACTTCTTTATTACTAAGCTAAATTCCTACTTAACAAATTTATTCACCTAGGCGAAAGTTTGATCAAATATTCGTAGTATATGTAAGATTATTACTATGTGCTTGAAGCCATACAGTATGTTTAAGATCCAATACTAAAATAAAAGTACATTCCTATAAACTATAAACGCCGTATGTGTATACAGAACAACTCCAAACCACCCACAATTCACCATTCCGTTATAAATTAGTCCATCTTAATCTATCCGATACAAACGTTTAGAGCAAACAAAAGCTTTCAAAGCCCAAAGCCCCGTTGAGTCAATATTGGTATAAGGCTTGTATCTCAAGTTTGGGCGGAGTAGGTAATAAGCAGGCACATACTAATTACTATCGCCCAAGCTAGGCGGGAGCTGGTTAAGCCTGTTATGAAGTGATGGGATTGAATTTAAGCGAGTTAATAGGATAAAGAGTGGGAGATTTACGTTGAGATGGAAAAAGGCTTATTTAAAAACAACTAAATTCTAGGGGCTGACAAAAGAAAAACAATTAAATAATTACACGTATTACCTGAAATCGCCGCGTGTATATGAAGAATGTATGAGTATCAATGAAGTGATTTGTCAGGTTCTAGATAGATGGAGATCCGTGATAACTATCTATGCCTGTACAAGGATTCGGACGTTATGTGTTTGTATGTATGTATTCTTAAAAAAAATAGGAAAAAATATTAAAGACAACAAAAGTAAAATATAGCAATTATATTTATAGGCATTTTTATATAACTTATTAGTTTTATGTGAAAAGGCTCGGTTTTAGTATAAGATGCTTATTTTTATTTAATTTAAAATGTGATTGTAAATATGTATATTTTACATACGAGTACTTCGTTCTGCCTCAAAAATTTTTTTTTAATTATCTGAACTTACATCAATGTATTTTTTATGACCCTAATGCGACAGAGTTAACATTTATATATAATGAACTAAATTTACAAAAGTTGTTTCGAATTAACTTATTTTTGTGTTATAAGTAACTTAGAGTACAAATATATTTTTTTGTTATAATATACAAATGTATAAGAAAACTTAGCACACTAAATCATAAACCTCATTTTATGTGTGAACATTTAAATTAACACACATATGATAAAAGACAACAAAAGTAATTTAAGTCTAAATAATATAAAATTGAATCAATATTAACACTTAATGTTAGATATTATTGTTCGATGAAAATCCATGATCGTAGAAGCTTGAATATATTTGTACATATTAATACAACTTTTACATCAATTTTAAAACTTGTGATTTATAATCCATTGAATATATTGTGTTTGACAAATAACCCGCCAGACTGACTTAAAATACCTAATAAATGTATCAATTAATCTTGTTATTAATAAGCTTTATGAGTCATCGTTGCTAAGTTATATTTTTTATTCATCTATTAAAATAACTCTACATTAAGATATTAATATAATTAGATTCATTTTTAAATACATACATAAATATTCACGCCCTTAAACCGTTTTGGAATGGATAGAATCTTAGATATCTCCTAGGTCACTATAGAATGAGTATTGAGTTTGTGATCATCGTATCATTGGTGACAGGTTGCTAGCCTATAGACCAATGGATTCCATTTACACCTAGTCTCTTCTTACGACATGCTGGGAAGAACGGCAGCTAGTCAGCATTCTATTTAAGTCTGAGATTTGTAAGGCAAGTCCCTTAAAATTAAAACATTCCGAATAATAATTCAAAATTTACCACGCATTAACTTATCATAATCTTATAAAATCGCGGAGTCCAAGACGCCTAAACCATTGCAATATTCATCTTTTAGATACTGTACCTCTGTCTACTCCAAAAAGGAACAGCTGTGTCACTACGTAAGTGTGAACCAATTCTAGTGATATGGAGTTGCGAACTTGTCACGAGTGTAAGAAATTAACACCACAATTTAAATTGTTTTACGAGGTAACATGTAAAAGTGTTTCGGCCTGAGTGCGGAAACGATCTTCATTTATGCCTTTCTTTATTTGTTGTGAAATTCAGGGTTGTCGTTTTTGTTTAAATATTTTATTTAATAATAAAAACGTTTATTTACATCCACAAAAAGAGGAAATCTTTACAATGAATTAACCAAAATATTAACAAACTTAAAACAAACTAATTAAAATAATTTACCAATAAATTAATTTTTTATTTGATTAAATTCTGTAATTGAATGTGCAAAAATATTTTATATTATTTCAAAGCTCGTTCATCAATATATAAAAAAATAGACTAAATTATTTTAAACCTACATATTCATTATATATAAACATTAACGATAGATAGATACATTACACTGTAATTTCATTGTTACATACATCACAGCTGCCTTTCTTTCTGGCAGTTAACAAAACCTCGGGCAACCAGTGACTTTTTATCTTACTTATGCTGTTATAAATATAGAAACAGAATATAGGAATTTAAGTTGAACTCAGAACTTGTTCCTTAGAGAATGATATTACATAATTCACTATGAATTAACTTATATCTCAAAGCCTGTAACGACATTCTATCCTAACCTTTTCGACTTTATGTTAGCAACTACAAAGCTCTCCATTACAAAAAAAAGTTTTAACTATCTCTTAATTTCACTATTTATTACCACACTAGTGATGACCCTATGAGTTTTCGGGTGGCCGTCCCGCACCGCTAAGTGGCAGCATTGTGCGAGGGAGACGTGCTAATTTGGAAACTGTAGGACTTTCGCCCCATCTCTGTCTGTTTGTTGTGTCTTTATCACTAGATCCATTTCGGCGTTACGCGACCGACAATAATAGTGGGTAAATAAGAGTACGGTTGGTAGAACAAGTGTTGGTAATTATATTCTAATAAATATAATAAATATCAAATTTTACTTATGTATATTTTATGGTACAGTTGGACGGGCTAGGCAGCGTACAACTTATACATATTGATGACATTCTTCTCTAGTGAACGTAGCGTGAAGATTAGAAGAGCATGTATGAAAAATTAATGGGTGTGAGTAAAGTAAGAGAGATTTGTCAGGATCGTTCCAGGTGGCGATCGATAGACTCTGCTTATTGCGTTGACGATGTAGAGGCGTGAATGTATGTATAGCATTATATATGAGACATAAGGGTAGTCTCATATCTGTTCCCCGAACAGGTAGATTTCCTCACAATGTTTTCTCTCACCGTAATTTATAGGATTTTTCAAAATACTACATTTCGACACACACCTTTTTCGCCCAACCGTACAGTCGCATCACACAATTGTATCAAAGCAGTGAATGGCACGCCCGGACCACTTAGCACCTCTTACCATAATGGGGAAATCGACTTTTATTTGTTACAAACATATCTGTCGGAACTAGAACTAATGCTCGTGTGCTTTAGTAATATAACACACGAAGAAAGTCTCTAATCATGGAAAAATAACAGCTTCTTTGGGCATTATAATGTAGACATATGTACTTAAGGGTTTTTGTGGATTTGGAATAAGGAATGAGTAAGTAGCTGCGTTATTCGTGTTAAAATAGTTGAAGGGACTGTAACTGGTTTATATGATAAATATTGGTAATTTTATAATTGTATGTAATATGTAACGCACACTTACGCATTCACGACCAAACGACACTTGCGGTTAGTCAGAGATTAAATGACCACCAACAAACAGTTTTTTTTAATTTATTTTATAACATGTATCAAAAATTCTTCGACGATGATCTTTTAACTACTTATATACGTACAAGGTTTATACACGATTGTCTGTATAAACCTGAATTTCTAATTCTATATTGTTTTTGTTACAGGTAAGCAATAAAGAATTGACAAATGAAAACGGAATAATGTGTTTCTACAAATCGTAAGTCTAAATACAATTTTTTCATAGAAATTCCGTGAACTATAATAATAACAATACCTACCTAAACCTTTATTATGATACTCATATTGACACAATTATATAAAATAATGCATAAAATATCTATGTATTTATTAATAATATAATATCCAAATTTAATTAAACAGGACAAAAGTTACATAACATTCAGACAAATTATATATCATATTAACAATTCATTACAATATTTGCTGTGGCAATCTATAAATACCTCAGTAATAGGAAAATTAAAAACGTTTAAAAGCTCTTTTTTCTTTATATACACACATACTCAATGCCCGAATCTCTTTGAACAAGTCGTCTATGGTTCATCAACAAAGTCAGCAGCTCAATGAAAATTGAAAATACAAATATGTTTGCATTGGGATTATATTTGGATCCTCAACTGGAACGAACCGAAGAACAAGGAAGAGAAGTATTGGAGCTTCGATTTCGTGTTTCTTCGATTGTAGCGGCTGGCGGCGTTGGTGTAACCATGGCGATGGAATAACAAGAAGTTCAAACGCCGTGGCATCAGTGTTTGTACTTCAGCTGACATAACCTTAGTGGTGCGGCTTAATAAAGAATAAAAAGAATGAAAAAAAATTCTTAGAAAAACTATTCAGTAAAGAACTAAGTATTATGTAACAACCTGGTAGTAACAGTTTACCAACTAAACGATCGTTTAAACTAAATATGTAAATAATAGCGGGCAAAACCGTACAATTAAGCTAAGGTTAAGCTACAATCAAGTTGTAATTGTATACAATTGTAACTTACCCCGGAGCTAAGTTGAGATGATTTAATAACTTAGCTAGCCTAAGTTTAATTGGTCTGTTTGGATTGGCTTGAAGTATGGGATGGTTTTTAATGGCTTATAACCTTTCGCTATGTTGTAAGAGGCTACAAAGGGATGTTGAGTATTATTGAGCTGTTCTTAGACAACTATTGTATAAAATAATAATAATATTGTAGGACATTATTACACCAATTGAACTATCATCTTGCTAAGTACATTTAAGACTTGTGTTAATGGTTCTAGTCAACGTGTAGTTTAGAAATATATACTTATTATATATAGATAAATACATGTATAGCATATAGAATCAACGACCAGACTGGAAAGCAGAAGAAAAGCGTAGTTTTTAAGTCTGGCTCCACCGGGAATCGAGCCCGGGACCTCACGATTAGCGTTCAGGCGTCTAACCGATCGCGCCACGGAGGTCGACAAAATATAATGTATTGGAGAAATGTTATAATCCCCAATAAGTATATTAATAATAAGCATATTATAGTCTAAAGGAATATATGTGGGTTAAGAGGATGGGTGGCCGGCCCAATAAGACATATGACAGTCAAAAAGACACCATATTGGAAAAGGGTGATGTTAGAAGTACATATAACCATCAAGTGTGTATGAGGAGGTGTATTAGTGTCAATGCGTAGCTTAATTAGTGTGTCAGGACCGGGACAGATAGAGATTCGAAATCTCTACCTACCCCTCTATAGGGAAACAGACATGATAAATATGTATGTATGGAATTCAAGTGAAACGCGGGTTTCGAGCGACCCATAACTAACATGCCTTCGAAATTTCGGAGATGGGCACTCAAGCCTCTGACTACCCCGCCATATATTACATATATGTATGAAAGTGACCGAAGTTACATGAAAAATATCGTTCTATCATCTTGTCTTATTCCACAAAGAAGTATATTCTTCCCACAGCCGTCATAAGTTAATTGGAAATCGCTCTCATACGCCATAACATCCGTGTTAATCCAGCTTCACACCGAATTAAGACAGATGGAGCTAGTGGTGATAAAATTAACGAAATAAGTTCCATCCCGAGTGAGGAGGATTTCATTAAGTGTGGACCATTAAACTTTGAGCTTATTAATCGATATTAAACTCTTTTCATTATATGCATACTATACCGTGGTTATAAATCGAATTGAATGAAATAAAAGTTTGTTTGGTATTGAGTTGAAGTTAAGAAGTAATATTAGCCAGTTTTCCCTGCTAAATAGCTGCCTTTCTTTCCAGTATAATGTATGCATTGAATAAGATTAGAGGTCACTGAAATCTATTAAGCGATGGGCTAGCAACTTATCACCAATATACCACGTCAGTGCTAATGCTACGTCAATAATAACGGTATTATAGTAGACTAAGATGTTGACTTTAAGGTTCTATCCACCTCTGTTAAAGAAAATGACTTTATAAATATTTATTTATTTATTAAATACACAGTAATATTATATAGGACAGCCAAATCGATATTATTGAACTTTCATTCTATAATACATATACTGTAGTATACTCATCTTACATTGTATATAGTACAAATATACTCAGAATACATATATAATGTACTTATGTATGTATTTATCTCTGCCTACCCCTCTACAGGGAATCGAGAATGATGTGTATGTATGTATTTATTTATAAATAACAAAAAAAGCTAGTTTCTCATTCAAATCCCCAATAAAGAGAAAATGTATGTTAATTATAATGTATCCCAATTTGACCCTTACAGCCCTTAGGTTACGAAGGTCGTAGGTCATAAATTCCCGTGCATTATCACTCGGCCATTATAACGATCTTGTTTTGTTCAGCACTCAATAAAGCTATTCTTCTGCGGTTCAGTTCACATTAGGATAGAAAATAATGTGAAAAATAGAATTATTTATTTTTCTAATGTTATATATACGGTAACTTTTTTATTATTATTGTACTTTCTTAAATTCAATGATACCTATTGTTAATTTGTTTCAGTAAAACTTTTATTTTTCATTTATCAGTTTCCGGTAGTTTTAACTGTAGTTTAGGTAAAACGAAAGTAAAGCTCAGAAATTAAATAATTTATTTAAATTAAATATGAATACTCAAATTCTTATAAACCTTTCGATAGATACAGATCTTTAGACATCTTTTTTCCTTTTTCTCTCGGTTATACCCCATCACATAATTACCCTATTTCTTCCGTTGTACCCTACCCCGTGTCACCTACCCGATGCTATTTAGCCGAGAGTGTCGAGTATCTTTTACTCAGCTGATAATAATATCATTGTGCACTCCGGCGCCGCGGGCGAACCAGGGCGCGAAGCTTATAGCAACAGTTATTCGTACTAAATGTATATACATACATATATATGTATGTCTTTTTGGTTGAATAGTCCTTCAATACATACAGGTAGGACAGAACCACGGAGATGTAATTTGTTTGGTCACTTTTGAGTTTTGGAGTTGTTATGTCATTTAGGTAGGAACATTGGTGACTGATTACTAGTTCATCGTTCAATATATTCAATTGTACTTTAGTCCTTTATTGTTCGTCTATACAATGCTGGGAAGAATGGCAGCTAGTTAGCATTCTTTTTACGTCCCAGCTAGCACAAGACGTATAACTTCTAATATGTAATGTTTTGTTGACCATATATGATCTACTCTCTCACATACATACATACATACACGCCTGATACCCTGTAAAGTTAGGCAGAGATCATAGCACTCTTTCAAAAGACTAAAGATTAATCCAAACCAATCTCCGGCATCACAACACTAACACTTTAATCTCCCATCCCGAGACAGGCATAAATTCACTCGTACTCGAACCCGTGACCTCCGACCTCTGCATAAGCTAATCAAGTGAAAACAAAACCTTATTATAACCAACTATAACATACGGAACGAGCGAAACCGTGGGCGGACACTAGTCTATATCGTGGGAATTTAGCGAGAAATTCTTTATACTAACTATACTTCAAATTCGTCGTAGCTCAGTTGTTTGGGGCTTGACTCTGTATCAGTGGGTACAGCGTTCAAATCCCGCTTGAGCATGTACCAATGAAGATGAATTTTAATGAATTTCTAAGTACATTTTCGTAATAAAAACACGTTTACGAAAGCTCCGAATTATACGGTGAGGGATAACATCAGGAGGCAACCTACCTGTTCCTCGAATAGGTAATAGTTAGTGCTTGTAAATGGCGACATGGCTTACCACCTGTCACATTGAGTACTGACTATCTAGTAAACACGTGGGTTCGAGGTGTCCATAGAATTACTACCTTCGCAATTGCGGAGATGGAAACCTGAACCTCTGACTACCGCGCAAGGATTAATGGTCGTAAACGCGTTTGTCTTTGTCTTTTTAATGGTATTATTTCTCCAATTCTAATACTAAAGTTACTAGTCCATCGTCAAATAGATTACCAATAAATATTGAAATAAACAATATAAGACTACATCAAAAACCCGAATAAAACACTCAAATTTATATACACCGGGAATCGAACCCAAAACCTCACGATTACTAATCGAACATCACACTAAAAAGGTATCAAATATATACTACAACAGGTGAAATTATGTTTTACTCCAAAGTCCTGCCTACCCCTTATACATAAGCCTTCTTATTTTCCCTCTATACAAGCAATATATTCTCAATTAAACATTCTAACATTTATAAAGGCAAGTTAAATAAAGTTGTATTTTATGCACCTATAAACTCTGGCTACCCCGTATCGATTGCTATCTCTGCATATTTACAACGTTAGGACGTAGCTAAGATCTGATAAGGGATTACTTAACTATTCTAGTTTTTATAGCAGCTAGATTTTATCTAGGTTTTAATTCCGTAATAATCTAGTACGAATGACTAGCTCTCATACTATAATATAGCTCTCATATTATAGTAGAAAGAAATGACTAAGGGAAATGAGGTGATGGGATAGCTACTTTTATATTATATAACATACATATATTCACGTCCTTTAATCCCTTTCGGGGTGGACAGAACCTTGTATATATAACATCTCATAGGTCACTTTGAATATGAATATTTGGGTTGCGATGTCATAATGGAATATTTGTGATAAGTTGCTAGCCTATCGCCTAATAGGTTCGATGTAACCCTAGTCCCTTAGTCACTTTCTGCGACATGCCGGGAAGAACGGCAGCTAGTTAGCTTTTTTGCGTCCCAGCTTACACGGGACACATAATATAATCATTCAAAAGAAATACAAAACAAAACAAACGCATTCACGATCATTAACCCTTGCGGGGTAGTCAGAGATTCAGGTTTCTATCTCCGCAATTGCGAAGGTAGTAATTCTATGGACACCT
This sequence comes from Leucoptera coffeella, assembly GCA_030578115.1. Taxonomy (NCBI): domain Eukaryota; kingdom Metazoa; phylum Arthropoda; class Insecta; order Lepidoptera; family Lyonetiidae; genus Leucoptera; species Leucoptera coffeella. The sequence goes on along the minus strand of JAMBLF010000563.1, from coordinate 10,334 downwards.
CGAACCCACGTGTTGACCAGATAGTCAGTACTCAATGTGACAGGTGGTCAGCCATGTCGCCATTTACAAGCACTATTACTTGTTCGACGAACAGCTAGGTTTCTTCACGATGTTTTTCCCTCACCGTAGTATTCGACGCATTTCGTACTCTGTTCAAGAAATATTAATAATTATATTATGAGAAAAAAGGCCGGTAATTTGTATAAATATCCATCAACACTTTTTCGCATGAATATTTTACGTACATACACATCACGTGTGATTCCCTGTACAGGGGTAGGTAGAGATCACGGATCCTCATTCGTACCCGATCGTGACAGACCACTTTCGCTTCATTGTAACTCATATACCTCCTCAAACACACTCGGTGGTTATAGGTATTAATATAATATTTTTTTTATATACTTTACTATAAACTTAACTAAAAATCTAAACATTCAAAGAAGCATCAATCCAAACTAACACCAGCTGATCACATACTTGCAATCCCAAACTCGCACTGTCAATAGCGTTGCCATGGGAACAATAGTGTATTAGCGTGCACCCAAAATACCTGAGGCAATTCGTGGCCCATATAAACGGAACCATTACTCACAAATACTGGCAATTTAACGTACGGAATTCTAACGCTTACATTTAATATGTGGACTTCAAGGCTGTTGTTTAGATGGGTTGAACAGGGTTTTGGAATATATAAAATAGAGTATGGGCAGAGATTAAAGGTGGTTTGTTTAAGTGATTATAGTTTTAAGAGATTCGCGATTTATACTCATGATTAATAGCAAACGGGACTTATCGCGTATGTTTTTAAATAATAAAGTTACCTTTATTAACCCGACGTTTCGGCTACGTTGCAGCAGCCATGGTCACGGGCAGACTGACGACTGGCGATAAGTCCCGTTTGCTATTAATCATGTTTAAGTGATGTATATTAGTGATGGGTGTTAGATTATATTTATATTAGTTTTAATTAACTTGTAACTTTGAATTATCTGTGCTACAAGCAATTAGTTGTATTGTATTAAATTTTCAAATTAATACTGGACTAGTAAAAGAAGTAATAAAAATATACGAGTATAATACTACACAAAAAAATCGGTAATACCTAAAGTCGTATTCATCTTAGTATCCCGTTCTAGCCTAGGGCCTAAAAAGAATACTAACTAGCTGCTGTTTTTCCCAGCATGTCGTAGAAGGCGACTAAAGCACTATGGGTATTTAGAATTCAGTGTTCCATATGACATCAAAAGCCCAATATTCATGCTAGTAAGTGACCAAAAAAGTACTTTAATGTCTCTAACGTTCTATCAACCCCGAATAAGATTAAAGCATGTATGCATATGTATGTCCCTGCTTCCAGTCGCCTTTAGCAGACAAAAGCAGCTTAATTGGGATCAAGTATATTCACACGAATCGTCCAAACATGCCTAGTCCGTTGCTCGATGAGTCAATATTTTAAAATCTCTTATTTGGTGTGTATTTTAAAACTTAACAGTTTGTTTCTAACACGGTTTTTCGGTGTTTGTGTCAATCACTAGGTAGATATCGGCGTGCTAGTCTGGCACGTTAATATTGTCAGCTAGCTGTCGTTCTGCCTGGTATATAAAGGGGATGAAGGGTTGATGAAATCATTGGGCTTAGAAGCCTGTTAACAATGATTATTCCCTTTTAATTCAATCGCAACCCAAAAAGTGACTAAGGAGGTATTATTTTGACTTATAACATATTTTTCTAGAAATTTTTTGATTAGAATGTATGTATCCTTTATGGTTAATTTAGAACTAACAGGATATATAATGGGTAGTCTTTTAAGTTAGTTAAACAGTTTTATAAATACCTATAGCATATCCAAATAAAAATACTACAGCAAATGTTTCATTACAATCTAATATTCGAAAACTTTATTACCTATTACAAAAATATAAATATAACGAATATGGAATGGATGTACACGTGTAAAATATTATTAAAAACACACTTGAACATTATAATGAATATGCCATATAACTTAAAAACGGGGTCAATGCATAATACGCGTACACAAACAAACTTTGAGAGGTCAAGTATCATGTAAAGTCCACTTTATCCTTAAGAATCTCTTAATTCAATAATCACTCATTAAATGTATTACCAAATTATTTCTTTCATACATAGTATTAGTCATGTGCTAAATGGGACGTAAAAAGAACGCTACCTAGCTGCCATTCTTTGTATGTCCTAGGCGACTAAAGGTATATGGAATCTATTGGGTGACAGGCTAGCAACCTGTCACTAATGTTCCATCACGACATCGCAACCGCAATATTTACGCTAAAAAGTGACCTGGGAGATAATATCTTATTATCTCCTAGGTTCTGTCCACCCTGAAAAAGTTTAAAGGATGTGAATGTATATGTAAATAGTGTTACGTTTAATCGAAGTGTCTTGAGGCTTTAGGTATAATAGTCGTGACTGCGTAGGTATGTAACAAATCAAAACCCACGTTTTACTAAATACTCAGTAGCTAACGTAACAGATGGTAGTTTTATCATTATATAGGTATGCTTCCCCGCATTGTTATTCTACATTAAATATAACGTCACCCGTCCAGATAATCATCATGCTTATCATAGCTTAACTTAGAAGATCGAACGAAAACTGGTGTTTCAATGCATGGAAATACATTCTAATTCTAAAATAAAAAGTTCATAAGTATATGAAACAAAATACTCGACCCTATAAAACAAAAAATAGTTAACAGTTACAAAATGACAGTTTCCAAACACCGAAGATCAATTTAATTTAATATTATTACGAGCGATAGTTGATCCGTATGCGTTCGGAGCTCATAAACTACAATAACACTCCAAGTATCACGACCATTAATTCCCACCACGAAACAATGTAACCCGACCCAATTAAATGCGCTGTGCCATTCATAACCGTAGTAATACTCGGACACCTTTCCAACTTGGCCACTTTTCATAAAGATGGAGAAAAATGATCTTGACAATTTCACATTATCATTCTGTAACCAGATACGGGCGCTATGTTATGGATTGGGTTACTTGTTTTTACTACAAATAGTTTCGTGATTGCCTACCTAGATAAAATGTGGAATAAATTATTTCGATATTGGGCCCGTGTTGCGTTGATATTCGTTTTATATGCTTCTTCTATATTTCGAACCTTTTCCATTAAGTCATGCTAGTATGGGACGTAAATAAATGCTAACAGGTGTTTTGTTTATTACTACAAACAAATTATATCTATTGGATTTGGACTAGCAAACTGAAAATACTGATTTTTAGTTATGCTGTAGGTAACTAAGGGGATATATCTTTTAAATTCTATCCACCACAAACTAGAAAAGAGCAGACATAAGTTTTAGACTAATTTAGACACGATTTAAACCAGGTTTTTATGATAAATGCAATAAGAAATATCATAGACTTGAATATCGCTCATTCGTCAATATTGATTATCGTACGTAATAAAGAAGGCAGTCATACCTTGCTTGACATAACATATAACAATGCAATTACGAAACGCATTAAAAACCCTAAGCATTCTCAACACACTTTCCAAGTATTCTTAGAACTACCTGCTGTTTGAAACATTCCAACGCAATCATTATATCACTCATTAACCCCTTAATATATGCATCATATTTAATGACACTTCAAAAACACACAGTTGCACAATATATAATGATGACCCAATGGTTGGCTTTTGAAAAATGTGCCCAAAGCATTGTGGAGACGTCCTAATAAATACCGCATGACAACTTGTATGAGAGACAGGCAATAAATTAGATGTAGGTTCGCAATGTGCAGAAAAGTTATCGATGTCAAAATGGCTGGCTTTTAAGGTTTATTTTTTAGTGTCTTAAAAATACATGGCTTGTATATTTTTAACAAATGGTATTGTTTGTGCGTACAGTATAATTAATAGGCCTAACTCATTCTTTAGTATAAAAATAAATTTAAAAATTTACAGTGTTAATTAGGATTGTATTTCTAATTCGGTATATTATGTAGGTGCACTATTATTAAGTTTAGCTTACACTATTAAGCAATGTAGTTATTTAAAATCAATAACTTTCATATTTTTCAACGATTTTATACACCGTATTTATTTATTTCATCCCGTAACAACCTAATCAACTACCCTAACATAATAGCCTCCAACTCATAAATTCACCTTAAACAAGCAACCGATCCGTCGCCACATTCAATTCAACATCCCATCGCTAGAGGCCGCAGCATTTCGTCGAAGTCCCCTGATGCTTAGATATCATATCTCAGCCTCCGAAGGCTGAAGCGCGACATTATTATTTTTATTGGGTCTGCCACCCGCTGGCAGTGTCAGCGCGGAGATCGTTTTCGAAATATCAATTTTGGGTACGAATATAATGCGGGCCCAATAATATGAGGCTGCTAAATGGGTACGCTGAGCGCCTGTGTTTGGGTTTCTTGTTAATTGGTAGATTTAATTATTAGATGTAATATAAGTATATAAATACTACATATATATTATATATATTTGACTACGGGTGACGTTAGAAGTACCTATAATCGCCGAGTGTGTATGAGGAGAAGTATCAGTGTGAATGAAGCGATAGTGATGTGGCAGGATCGGGACAAATGTGGTACCGCGATCTCTGCCTACCCCTCTACAGGGAATCAGATGTGATATGTATGTATATATTATAGATATGGTTACTTCCGTAATAATATAGGCTGAGCCTATTGGACGCCATTTAAACGATCCTGAGAATTCTCCCCCTGTGTCACTCACAATGGTTTATGTAACTAATACTACATAGTGTTTGTTTTACGAGAAATTGCAAATGGAAATAGATATAACAGCTAAAAAACTCAAAGTTAATACACTCGCTATAAAAACTACATCATAATCTTTCGCCACATACATAAGACCAGCTACTTACCTATTTACAATCCCAAATCAGCATAAAACATGACGTTTATAACCACAAACTAATAGCTAGAGTCACCGATGTTTATCTTAAAACAAACGATGTGACCCGCATCATTTTTATGTCGATTCTTTATTAGACGTTTATTTTTATGAAATATCACACGTTTAGCGAGGCAAGGGTTTTATATCTTTCATCTCGAAACAGCTGCTAGTTTATTAGATGAATCTTTAGTTTTAACTGTTTCGTTGGTGATAATTGTTGATATATAGATGGACTCGTGCTGATTTGGGTTAGTATACTCTTTACTTAAGTTACAAGAGGTTCTTTGTTATGTTTTTTACTGACATATATCTATATTAGTACATATATTCCTCCTAAATACTTATATATACTTGGTTAAAGGTCCTTTTAATATATAGGTCCATATATATATTTATAGGTCCATATATAGGTTAAAAAGGTATTTCCCAAACCCACTTTCATTAAAATATTATTTCAAGGAATCTCACTTAAATGAAAGGACAGTCATAACTCAAAGTAATGTCTCTTTTACTTGAACAAATTCCAGTTTACGCATATTAATCGGTTATATGAAGACCATGGTATATAAAGACACCATATTTTGCGATATAATCACCTTTTTAATTTACTATAATGCGCGTAACATATCTTAAAGTAAGTAGTATAATAAAGGAGAGTCATTTTGAAAATATATTGTCTTTTTGCATTCGTGTGAAGATTCAACAGAGCGTTAAGCATATAGGAAAAAAGAGATAAAGGCATGTGACGTGATTACATCCTCTATGTATTTTATAGAATTGCTGATATGATTTATAAGTACATGTGTTGTGGATATAATAAGCCATAATTAAGTAAAAGCTTAAGTTAATTAATATTTCTCAAATATTTTTTTTGATAAAATCTATTACTTTATTACTTACTTCAGTGTTATATGTATATGAGACACGCATACATTACATACATACATTTAGCAGTTATAGGTTAACCACTCAAATTTAATACCTAGACTTACATATCTACGTGCCCTAGAAAACAGAATATCTTGAAATACAAAACATATTTTCTTCCACAATTTCTGATTTATTTTTGTCATTTTATGTTAATTCATTTGTTGTTACATACATACATTAACACACAAACAAAAAATTACCATCTCCCAATGTAAGGTTATAGGAGTCAAAACTTTCACCCTTAGAACTTTGACAAAACTACCTTCTAACCTAAATAAAACCTTATTCCCATTGTTATAAAGTTCACATCTATTTTGACAAGCAAAAACTATTTCACACCGCACTAAACCAGTCAATATGAGCCTTGTTTCCCTTAAAATCGATTCAAGATACAGATCTAAGCACGGTGGTTCTAGACAGCACATCAATGGTTACAAAACCAGTATAAGTTGAGCTGTGTCCGGTATGAAAGTGGTAGGAATTTCGCGCATGCACTTTGTATGGGCTTAACCGGTCGATAAGTTAAGGGAATAATGCTCTCTCTAAGGTCACGGGATGATACCAACCTTTCGCGGCACCGAGATTGCACTTTCGATACACTCACGACTGCTTTTTGTAGTGCAGGTGCAGGAACACATTTTTGATACAGTTTAAAGGAAAATTGAATAGAGATATCTACAATTATGACTTATTTGCAGGGGAAGGATCGTATAGTCTAAGATGTGTTTTATAAGGGTAAAAGGCTGTTAAAATCTGTTATATTTTGAATAAAGCTACATACATTTTAATTCGCTATTTCTAGGTGTCAAAGTAGTGCAGTTGAGCAGTTGAGTTTAGCTGAAATTCTATTATAATGCATTGATAACTTATGAAAATACATAGGTCTCTTAAAGAACACGACATCAATCTATCGCTGTCAAATATAACAGGACCATGGATACAGAGGATCTCATTGGTCAACTTAGCACAATCTTTACCATATTACTTATAGTCCAATTTATCAAATGGATACGGTACTGAAATAGAAACTGTACTGTAATGAGATTATTCCGAAGAATACCTTTTCATACGACACATATCATATCAATGTTCTTATATACCTTTCGAATAGGACTCAACTTCAAATACATTATATCTCCTAGGTCACCTTTAGCACATCCTTAGGATGTATCTGTCTAGATAGATAGCACTTATAGTTGCGTAAGCCGCGTTTACAATGGGCGAGCACTGAAGCAAGTCGCCGTTCGGACGTCCCGTGTCATTATCGACATAACCGACAATTTGACGGAAGTGTGACGCAAGTGACATGTTTACCTGTCACTTTATAAAGTAGGCTCTACATCTTGGAAATGTATTTGTAACTTATACGATATTATTAGTTAAAAAATCCTGCAAGAGTTTCTGGTTGGTTTTGGTCCGAGCCAGAGGTTCGGAAGTGACGATAGAAGCTTTATTATTAAGAGACATTACAATACACACAATTATTGGATTTTCAATAACTACTTGTGAATGAAAATATATGGGTTTGAGTTTAAATTTTATTTTAAATTCCTCAACTACATTGTGTTACATAACTTGTATCTTTATCAATCATGCGATGGTGACAATGAAAATTTGAAATTACTCAGAACGGTATTTAATTTCATACATACATCAGTTCTACGGCAAGGGAAAACATAATGGCAAATTAGCCAATATCAAGAAAATACCAAGAACCTACATAATCTATTTGAGTAGACGGTTATACATGGAGCTTACTACATTTAGTTGTTTGTTTTTTAATAAATACTCCATTGATTAGTCCTAGTTACTGCATACGAGTATATTTCAACAACAATACTCCATAACATCACCAACTATTAAAACAAAAAAAACATACGTTCCTACATAACATCTCACGTATGTTACAAAGTGTATGATATCATCCCATCAGGAGAGGGCTCCTAAATCAGCTGTTCTCAGCCATTAGCCATATATGCGTGACAATGCGCGCGCGTAAATCAGTGACACCCCTGTAGCCTGTCCTGGAGTGTGCCAATCGGGTGTGACCTTCTGACCACGCAGGCCTAATGGCGGAGACACACTTGAGGTGTAATGGCGTTAAAATTATATATGCGATAACTTGATCCATTTTTTTTTGGATTATAATGTAGTAGAATTCATAAGTAAGATAAGTCGATACGAAACACTTTGGATTAAAACGTAGGTAAAGTTTCAAGAATTCTTTTGACTACTCTGTAGCACGGTGGCTTGAGATATCGCACAGTTTGTTGATACTTTGTTACGATGTAACAATTGTAGATTTCGTTTTGCTGATACAGAATATGTTAGTTACTCTTTTTGACAAAAAAAGTTGTCTTATTGCACATATGATTCGGATCTGTACTGTACAAGATTTTACTTCTTAGTTTATTACAGGAAAAAAAAACCTTTTAACAACCATAATCGTACATTTTACACACTTTTACAACCTTCACCTCGCAGTGTAGTAAGAGATTTAAGTGTCCATCTCCGTAATAGCGTCGGTAATAATTCTATAAACATATACATATTATTATTATTATTTTTTCAACTGAAATGGGTTCACTCTTGACCCTGTTTGCACCTCGACGGAGGCGACAGACAGAGTCTTAGATGTAGCGAGCTTGCCTAAAAAATGCCTATGCACCCTAGTTTTGAACATCTGTGGATTAAATACCTCCGACAATACAGAGGCAGGCAGGGAATTCCATTCCTTACCGGAATAGTATTATATTATTCCTTATATTAGTAGCTCAAGTGTAAGTTAGTGTAGCACGGGGTTTATTTCCTAGATATTGTACGGAGTACCGTTGGCCTATTCAATGCATATTTCGTCCGAAGCTCACGCGAGAATCATTGCCCTGTCTGCGATGGCGATGGGCTGGCATACGAGGCATTCCTATTGACAAGCCACGGAGAGTACAAGGACTGAGAAAGGGAGGGAGTATGTGCCTTTCTTCTTGGTTTATAGTGATATTGGATGAAGTTTGAAGGCCGGTGTTTGTTATATAATTTGGATTTGGTACACAATTAACATTAATTTTATTGTTGTAATTGTAAAATAATAATATTTTTTAATATTTGGTTAATATTTTCATACATACTTTTTGATTATTGCAGTTACAAACCTGAGATTCGACATATGGTTATAACTTTTATAATTAACGGAGTTATTATAATATGTAGCATTAGGATGCCCTTTCAATAAATTAATCATGTTATATTAGAGCAAAATGGAAATCTCAAGAATGTATATCCACAGCAGAATTTACGGTTTTTTTCAGCATTTTCCTATCGTGAGGGAAGCTACGTATTCTTCTGAGTAAACCATAAGCAGAGCTTGTACACAGTTATCATAGAGTTGAATGCTGACTCGACAGAAAAATTAGTTTGATATCGCTATAAGTCACTTCGTAAAATCATACATAGTCAGGATGCGTATATATGTATGTTCTAAGTTATAAATTATAAAGCATACTCTCTTTAGACGAACCCTCAAGTCTGAGGATTGTGGTCAGCATCAGGGTTGTATATGAAGCCTATGCCTCCACTAGTACCTATTCAGCGCATTTCTTACCCAGTAGAATTTCAAGGACAAAGTCATTCAAATGACCAACGCTTTCACGACCATTAATCATTGCAGAGTATACAAAGGTACGGGTGTCTATCTCCACAATTGTAGGTAGTTATAAACCTATGTGTTGACCAGGTAGTTAGTGCTCAATGTGATAGGCGGTTATAGTCCTTCGCTTATAAAAAAAGGATACTAGATCATACCTAAAACCAACAAACAGCAATAGAGCAAAAGTAAAAAAGCGCAGAGCTAGTGATGTAAAATGCATGAGGTACCAATTGAATCGATACTGTGGGATCTAGATCACGCAAAGGCGCCGCTCCTAATATATTCATAGATCAATAGCTCCTGGCGATTGACCAATCGGACTGTTCCTGCGTTGATACTTCACAGTTTATTAAATAATTAGTTTATAAATTAAAAAAAAAATATCATGACTGAATGTTGAAAAAGATTGAGGGATATAAATTGTTTTGGATTTCGAGTAGATGGAAGTAGGATGTTGTAATTGATATTTTTCTGTTCTCTTAAATGTTGTTGTTGGTCTAGTAGACTAATTTATTTTAAAAGAAACGCAATTCGTTGAGGTTACTTCCTTTAAATAAACCAAAAATAAAATTCAAAGGAAAAACTCCATAAACAAGAATGTGGTTTTAAACTACAGACCCTATGTTTTCATGTTATTTTGCATTCTTTATTCAACTTCGCTTAAAAATGAACAAATCTTTAACAAATGTGTCATTATTGGCCACGTTGTAGCGTACTTCTTATCACTTTATCACATAATTTTTATGTAAGAAAAACACACAAAAAGTTTGTTTTAGTTCAATCTTAAAACTGATTCTTA